>KV017251.1:56833-75624 GCA_001598015.1 Dorcoceras hygrometricum
AACTCTCGCGAAATACCAGCAGCAAGCAATAGCGTCGAAACTCACTCGCAGTTGGACTCCCAGTCGCAACAACGAAACGACGATGCATCCTCTTCGAGCTACAGGAAAGTTGACCCGCGTTGACCTCTACATCTGCTGATCGACCAGCAGGAACTCAAACACGATCTCCCAGAACTCTCGCGAAATACCAGCAGCAAGCAATAGCGTCGAAACTCACTCGCAGTTGGACTCCCAGTCGCAACAACGAAACGACGATGCATCCTCTTCGAGCTACAGGAAAGTTGACCCGCGTTGACCTCTACATCTGCTGATCGACCAGCAGGAACTCAAACACGATCTACCAGCTGGTACCAGACGCAACATCCAAACGACGTCGCGCCAACTAATCTAAACGCAGTCGTTTTAACCATCAACGCAACTACGCTAAAGCATCTGCTGTTCACAACAAACGCCACCTGACTTCACGCAAACGACGGCGTTTCAAGAATCTCGAGCTAAAGCACGCTTCGACTGGTTTTGCCACCGACCAGTCGCTAGCTCTCCAAACCAGCTGACACGTCATCCAGCAGGTACCTCAAATATGCGAAAAAAAAACAAAATCTCCAGAATTGTTCAACACACGAAATGGAACCCGAAAATGCAACTCAAACACTCAAATAGAGATCTTAAACTAGCAGAACCTCTATTTATCGATTAATTCCAACGAAAAATCTCAATTACAAATCCAGGTCTCACAATTAATCTCTTCTAATCTCAGATGAATTCGATTAATAACTAATCTAAAATCTGATTCCTCACATTCTCCCCACCTTAAGAGATTTCGTGTCAGGCCTCGTGCTCTCAACAGAGTAAAATCATACAAACACACGCGGAAGTTATGAAAAAGCGGGTAAAATTTTCGCTTTTGGCCTGACGGTTTAAAACATTATAATTTAAAATAGTGCGATACTAAAAATAAATATCCCAGTTTATAAAAACAACAAAACGCGGGCTACCAGCCAACAACAACAGTATAGCATAACAACAACATGTATCAGACTCCAACAACTGGATACAACAAAGAAGCACAGTTCATCCCCCTGTCTAACTGTACTGATACATATAAATATGTTATACGCAACTGGGATACTCTAACCACCTCCTGGGCACCTCCAGCTGGGTTAAAGCCACGACCAGCTGTAAAACCTGGGTTCCCTGAAAAAAAACACAACAAGGAAAACAACCAAGCCCCAGAGGGACATGGAGTCAAACCCCAGTACGGAGAGCAACTGAAACAACTAAAGGAAATGCATAAGATAAAATGCAGATGCTATGCATGAGACACCGGATAACATCTGAAGGCTACAACCAACAAGGGAGCCAAGGAACTCAAACATAGCTCCAAAAGATCTGCAACGAATCAGTGGCCATGGGGTGTGTTCAAAGTGTGGAAATGAGCCACTCGCCTTGACACAACACCCAAATACCAGATGCATCAAACAACTCAACTTGCCGTTGCCTCGCCCATGAACTGTGGTAGTTAACCACTCGGCGCATGGTGGCTAATAGATCCCAGCAGGGAGATGAGAGTGCGGTATCGCCGCTCGCCCTCGCATCCTGGTAAGAAACAACAGCAATACAACGGAATACAAAGCAACGGCTGCAACAGAAATCTAAATGCAATATGGGACATGCGTGTATGCGTAAACATAGCAGATAAACTCAACAGCAATCACATATGCACACAGCAACATCCACGGCAATGCACAAGCAACCATCTAACATTAAATCTCACGCCAATTCCCAGCTACCTCAAGCTCAGATCCGTACCTCAATACTGCGCAACAATTTCCACAAAGGGTCCCGAGAAATCTAGTTAAAAACCTGCTAAACAACGAAGCATAATTCTTAGGGATGCTAACAGAAGCTCACGGCTGGGAGCCACACTCAACCAACGCAATTACTACCAAAACAACTTACTGGAAGCTTAAAACAAGGCTAGGAACAAGATCTCATCACAAAGGAACGAAGTTCTACCCGCACTACAAAACGCACGATCGGCAGCAACTTCGCGTTCCTCAACTAGCCAACCACAGCTTCCAAAAGTGGTATGGAATGGAAGAGCTTCTCGAGAGGAGTCCAACGCTACCTCAAACGTATCAAACAATAGCCGGAAACAACGGGAAATTGCCGGAGAAACTCACGGTGAACAGTACTAGGGTTCGAAGAACAGAGGTCGAGAATCGAGAGAATATTTCGCTAAGTATGGGAATCTAATAGATCAATCGAATATCAAGTCTTCCAATATATACATACACTCTCAACTGCTGATAATAGATCCCACCGACAAACCAATCGACACTCGCTGAAAAATACAGCCAACAGACGCAAGCAAACCAACCGCTGAATTCTCAAATAACACTAAGCAAAACGGTGTCGCAGCGACTTAACTAAACGACATCGCACAACTTACGTCATCCTATCGGTCAACAGCTGGTTAACCAAAACCAGCGACTGGATTCCTCTACAACGCAACAGATCCCTGCGACTGGTAGCAGACGCAACACTCGAAACGCAGCGTTTCAACTAATCTAAACGGCGTCGCTTAACCACGTTAGCAAATCTGTTGAACTAACACAAGCAATGACTGATCGCTACGGTCAAACACACCAGCTGCTGATTTCTTAGCGCTAACCAAAACGACGTCGCCTCCACTAATCCAAACGACGGCGTATTTCACTTCGCTACAGGAGCTTGCTGTTAACAGACCACCGGGTCTCATCCTTTTGGCCTTTACCATCTGACAGTTCAAACAACGAGAAACAAAACCAGCAACGTCACTCTTCAGGCCAGCCCACCAGAAGTGCGGCTTCAACGCATGGTACTTCTTCCGTGCACCAGGATGAACACTATGTCTGCTACAATGCGCTTCCCGGAGGATCTCCTCCTTCAAATCAATGAGGTTAGGCACAACCTGCCTACCACGAAACCTCAAACACCCATCGGACGAGATAGAATAATCTTCAAGTTCGCCAGCCCTGACCTTCAACTTTAACTCGTGGATAGACGGATCAGTCCTCTGAGCTGCTCGAATACTCGAAACAACCTATGGCTCCACTTGGAACGATGAAACCACAGCACAATCCTCAGCCGGATAGAATCTCCAACCAGTAGTATTAAGATGCTCTTGATCCTTACATATGTACAACGACGCAAGCATCTCACTAGCCTTCCTGCTCAAAGCATCAGCCACTACGTTCAATTTCCCAGGCTGGTACTTGATCTCGCAATCAAAGTCCTTTAGCAGCTCCATCCAACGACATTGTCTCATGTTCAAGTCAGGCTACGAAAACAGATACTGCAAACTCTTGTGGTCCGAGTACACCACAAACTGCTCGCCATATAGGTAGTGACGCCAGATCTTCAACGCAAAAACAACGTCCGCTAGCTCCAAATCATGGACTGGATAACGAGTCTCGTGCGGTTTCAACTGCCGCAAGGCATACGCAATGACTCGACCATTTTGCATCAACACACAACCCAATCCATTGAGCGAAGCGTCAGAACGAACAACGAAACCACCTGAACCGGACGGCAGAGCTAACACAGGTGCAGTAGTCAACTTTTCCTTGAGCAGTTGAAAAGCATTCTCGCATTTCTCAGTCCACACAAACCTCTTGTCCTTCTGCGTCAGTTGAGTCATCGGCTTTGCTGTACTAGAGAATCCTTCGATAAAACGACGGTAATAGCCAGCCAGACCCAAGAAACTGTGAATCTCGGAAACATTTCTGGGACGCTCCCAGTTCAAAGCAGCATCAACCTTACTGGGATCCACCGAAATCCCCTCGACTGAAATCACATGTCCCAAGAATACGACACGATCCAGCCAAAACTCGCACTTGGAGAATTTGGCATACAACTGATGATCTCTCAACGTCTGAAGGACAATCCGCAAATGCTCCTTATGCTCCAAAGGAGTCTTCGAATAAACCAAGATGTCTTCAATAAAAATAATCACAAACTGATCAATGAACTGTCTAAAAACCCAGTTCATCAGATCCATAAAGACTGCAGGCGCGTTGGTCAAACCAAACGGCATCACCAGAAACTCGAAATGCCCTTACCTGGTACGAAAAGCAGTCTTCGCGACATCCTGATCTCTCACTCTCAGCTGATGATACCCTGAACGAAGATCAATCTTCGAGTACACCGCAGAACCTTGCGGTTGATCAAACAGATCATCGATCCTGGGTAGAGGGTACTTGTTCTTGACTGTCTCTTTTTTCAATTGGCGGAAATCAATGCACATCCGCATTGAGCCATCCTTCTTCTTCACAAACAAGATAGGCGCTCCCCACGGCGATATACTAGGTCGGATAAAACCCTTCTCCAGAAAATCGTCCAACTGCACCTTGAGCTCTCTCAACTCCGCAGGCGCCAGATGATACGGGACACGAGAAATCGGAGCTGTGCCAGGCACCAACTCGATGCTGAAGTCAATCTCCCGCCTCGGAGGAAAACCAGGAATCTCCTCCGGAAACACGTCGAGAAAATTCCGCACCACAGGAACGTCACTAAGCTGAACACGAGAAGAAGAAGACGCATCCAAAGCGTAGATCAAGAAGCCAGCATTCCCCAAGGACAACAAGCTGAACATCTCCATCGCCGAGACCAACGGGATCTTCGATGTAGAATCCTGGCTGTATAAGTCCCACTTCTCGCCAGACATAGGCCTAAAGCGCACAATCCCATGGAAACAGTCCACGGAGGCCCTATAGTTGGATAGCACATCCATCCCAACTATGCAATCGAAATCCCACAACATCAAATGGATCAAGTTCGCTAACAGCACATGCTCACCAAAACGCAACACGCCATCTAACAAAACCTCCTGGGAGAACAGGCTCACACCGCCAGGGGTAGAAACAGAAACAGCATCGCGTAAACGAATGGTACACAGACCATGCTCAACAACAAACGAATCAGAAACAAAAAAATGCGATGCACCGGTGTCAAACAACACACACGCAGGAAAGTCAAAAACGAGACAAGTACCTGCGATCACCCGACTCGGCGTCTCCTCGGCCTGCTCCCTAGTGATGGCGTTAACCTGAGCATGCTGGGGTCCAGAGAAGAAAGGCTGAGACGACTGTCCGAACCGCGACGGACCAGGCTGCTGAAACGGCCTAAACTGAGTCTCACCCAACCGGGGCTGCTGAAACTGAGGGGAACGACCCCTAGACTGACCTCCACGACCCTGAGGCTGGGCCGCGGTCTGCTGTGATCCAGCTGACGGACACACTATAGCAAAATGCCCGTACTGACCACAAAGGTTGCAGGAACCCTGCACACCAACACACTGCGTAGACGGATGCTTTCCACCGCAAAAACCACAGAACTCAGTCCGAGAACCACTGCTACTCGAGCTGCCCGAACCAGAAGAGCTAGAACCCGACTTCTTCTTGAACTGCTGACAGCGGGGTCGAACCTCTGACGGCCAGACTGCTGTGCGAACTCAGTCCGAGAACCACTGCTACTCGAGCTGCCCGAACCAGAAGAGCTAGAACCCGACTTCTCTTGAACTGCTGACAGCGGAGTCGGAACCTCTGACGGCCAGACTGCTGTGCCACCTGCGGCTGCTGCTGCTGCTGGGGCTGATGGGCTGACTGGGAGGATTGTGAAGACTGCTCTCCCTGAATAGCATGACGACCACCCTGAGCCACCTGCTGCCTACGAGCACGACGGCTACGCAAACCCTCCTCAATGTCGATGGCACTATCCACTGCCTCAGCATACATCTTGGGTTTGCTGGTCAGCACCATCTGATACACCTATTCATTCAAGCCCTCAAGAAATCTAGTCCGGTTGGCCATCTCCCGGCCAGAAACATGAGGAACGTACGCCAGCAACGAAGAAAAATGACGAGCATACTCCCTCACAGTCATAGAGCCCTGATCCAGATGGTTGAACTCCCGCTCCCGGGCGTTCACATAAGACTCGGGTACATACTCCTGCCGGAAGGTCTCGCAAAAACTGCCCCAAGAGATCCCAACGTCGGTCTCCAACAAGGTACTCAAAGCGCCTCGCCACCAGCGCTCTGCCGCCTTCCTAAGCAAGAGGGTCACTAAACTCAGTCGAAGATCATCATCATACTGCACCCGATCGAAAAGACCAATAATGTTCCGGAGCCACGAGTCTACATCCTCACTGGACTCGTCACCATTGAAGACTGGAGGGTTCATCCCCTGAAACCGTGCTATAACAACATCCATCCTCTCCACTGGAGGCGGTACATCATCAACTTCCTCCTCCTCAATATGCCTACTACGACTACGAGAAGGAATGCTACGCTGATCCTCGTTCTGCCCTGCTGATTCCTCAAACTTCCCCCTACCTCTACCACGACTTCTAGGCGGCATCTACGAAAACACTCAACAGGATCAACAAAAACAAAACAGATACAGCATAGATAGCACATAACACAAATATGCATCACGTAATCACATAAATCAAGCACATGTAATACACGACACTGTGCCTAGACTCAAGTGTGATCAAAGAAATATAGCTTATCCCAGCTTAAGCTCTGATATCAAAAATGTCAGGCCTCGTGCTCTCAACAGAGTAAAATCATACAAACATACGCGGAAGTTATCAAAAAGCGGGTAAAATTTTTGCTTTTGGCCTGACGGTTTAAAACATTATAATTTAAAATAGTGCGATACTCAAAATAAATATTCCAGTTTATAAAAACAACCAAACGCGGGCTACCAGCCAACAACAACAGTATAGCATAACAAAAACAACATGAATCAGACTCCAACAACTGGATACAACAACGAAGCACAGGGCATCCCCCTGGCTAACTGTGCTGATACATATAAATATTCTATACGCAACTGGGATACTCTAACCACCTCCTGGGGCACCTCCAGCTGGGTTAAAGCCACGACCAGCTGTAAAACCTGGGTTCCCTGAAAAACAACACAACAAGGAAAACAACCAAGCCCCACCACGGGGTGTGTTCAAAGTGTGGAAATGAGCCACTTGCCTTGACACAACACCCAAATACCAGATGCATCAAACAATTCAACCTACCGTTGCCTCGCCCATGAACTGTGGTAGTTAACCACTCGGCGCATGGTGGCTAACAGATCCCATCAGGGAGATGAGAGTGCGGTATCGCCGCTCGCCCTCGCATCCTGGTAAGAAACAACAGCAATACAACGGAATACAAAGCAACGGCTGCAACAGAAATCTAAATGCAATATGGGAAATGCGTGTATGCGTAAACATAGCAGCTAAACTCAACAGCAATCACATATGCACACAGCAACATCCACGGAAATGCACAAGCAACCATCTAACATTAAATCTCACGCCAATTCCCAGCTACCTCAAGCTCAGATCCGTACCTCAATACTGCACAACAATTTCCACAAAGGGATCCCGAGAAATCTGGTTAAAAACTTGCTAAACAACGAAGCATAATTCTCAGTGATGCTAACAGAAGCTCACGGCTGGGAGCCACGCTCAACCAACGCAATTACTACCAAAACAACTTACTGGAAGCTTAAAACAAGGCTAGGAACAAGATCTCATCACAAAGGAACGAAGTTCTACCTGCACTACAAAACGCACGATCGGCAGCAACTTCGCGTTCCTCAACTAGCCAACCACAGCCTCCAAAAGTGGTATGTAATGGAAGAGCTTCTCGAGAGGAGTCCAACGCTGCCTCAAACGTATCAAACAATAGCCGGAAACGACGGGAAATTGCCGGAGAAACTCACGGTGAACAGTACTAGGGTTCAAAGAACAGAGGTCGAGAATCGAGAGAATATTTCGCTAAGTATGGGAATCTAATAGATCAATCTAAGATCAAGTCTTCCAATATATACATACACTCTCAACTGCTGATAATAGATCCCACCGACAAACCAATCGACACTCGCTGAAACATACATCCAGCAGACGCAAGCAAACCAACTGCTGAATTGTCAAATAACACTAAGAAAAACGGTGTCGCAGCGACTTAACTAAACGACGTCGCACAACTTACGTCATCCTATCGGTCAACAGCTGGTTAACCAAAACCAGCGACTGGATTCCTCAACAACGCAACAAATCCCTGCGACTGGTACCAGACGCAACACTCGAAACGCAGCGTTTCAACTAATCTAAACGGAGTCGCTTAACCACGTCAGAAAATCTGTTGAACTAACACAAGCAATGACTGATCGCTACTAGGGGCAAACACACCAGCTGCTGATTTCTTAGCGCTAACCAAAACGACGTCGCCTCCACTAATCCAAACGACGGCGTATTGCACTTCGCTACAGGAGCTTGCTGTTAACAGATATCACCCAGTCGATGCCTTACAAAACGTCACCGTTTCGAAATCCCTTAGAGCTCTCTGCTGAAATCCACGTAAGCGTTGCTACTGGCAGATCCTACCCAATGCACGCAACAAAAATACTATCTGCTGGTTGACTTTGCCAACGACTGGTCACTCACGCCAAAACGACGGAGTTTGATCTCCCGCATTACAAATACACGCTACGACTGGTTTTCACTACAAACCAGATGCTAACTCACAATTACCAAAATCACGAAAACTTCCAAAATTCTTAAAACCGATTAATCAAACATAAAATCCAGGTCTCACATTTCATCCTCGAAATCAAAGGCAAACTCAGGGAAAATTAAATCATTCATCATAACAATCAAATACAAAGCAGAAATTCATCTGATGCAAGTCCAAGAGTTCAAGATAACTGGACAAATAACAATCAACAACTAGGGAAAACGCACCCAGAAACCGAAATCTAAAACAACAATCTACTCAAATAGATGCGGCCACTCCCGCAGCATCTTCTCTTCCGGTTCCCAAGTTGCTTCTTCTCTGCCATGCTTGCTCCATTGGACCATCACCAACGGAACTACTTTATTCCTCAATTGCTTCTCCTTCCTATACAGAATCTTGACTGGATATTCTACATAACTCAAGGCAGAATCCAGGTCAACTTCGTCGGTTCTCAACACATGGGAAGGATCTGGCTCATATGTCCTCAACATTGACACATGAAAGACATCATGCATCGCTGCCAACTCATCAGGCAGTCTCAATCGATAAGCCAACTGTCCAATCCTCTCAATAATCTCGAAGGGACCAACGAATCTAGGAGCTAATTTGCCTTTATATCTGAAGCGCATCACGCTCTTGAAAGGAGAAACTTTGAGAAATACTCGATCGCCAACCTCAAACTCTAACGGTCGACGTCTTCGGTTGGCATAGCTGGTGAATCTATCTTGTGCAGCCTTCATTCTACTTCGAATCAAATCAATCTGATCTTTCATGTGCTGCACAAACTCAGGGGTAGAAAGCTGTCTCTCACCAACTTCTTCCCAACAAATCGGAGATCTGCATTTTCGACCATACAAAGCTTCAAATGGAGCCATCCCGATAGTCACCGGGTAGCTGTTGTTATACGAAAACTCAACCAAGGACAACGAATCCTGCCAGCCACCACTGGAATCCATCACAACTGCTCGCAGCATGTCCTCTAAAGTCTGGAAGGTCCGCTCAGACTGACCATCTGTCTGTGGGTGATAGGTTGTACTCATAGCCAATCTCTAACCCATCGCTGCTTGCAGACTCTTCCAAAAACGAGAGGTGAATCTTGGATCTTGGTCATACACTATCGAAACAGGAACTCCATGTAATCTAACCACATGGTCGATATACAGCTTTGCCATTTTCTTCATGGAACACCTCACATCATAGGAAATGAAATGGGCCGACTTAAAAAGTCTATCAATCACCACCGAAATCGCATCACATCCCCTACTCGATCGAGGTAGATGAGTCACAAAATCCATGGCGATGTGCTCCCAATTCCATTGGGGCACCTCCAAACTCTGTAGTAATCCACCAGGTCTCATTCTCTCATCCTTTACCTGCTGGAAATTCAAACATCTAGCAACAAAACCAGAGATGTAGCTCTTCATGCCTTCCCACCAGTAGTGAGATTTCAAGGCATGGTACATCTTTCTCTCGCCCGGATGCACACTGTAATGACTACAATGCGCTTCATTCATCATGGTCTCTTTCAAATCGATCAAGTTCGGAACCACCAATCTTCCTCGAAATCTCTGACATCCATCCGAAGAAACAGAGAAATCATCAGACTGACCACTTCGGGCTTTAATCTTCAACTCATGAACATAAGGATCAGTCCTCTATGCCTCCGTGATTTCACTCACAATCTGCGGTTCTACTTGAATCGAAGAAACCATAAAGTACTGATCACCCGGCTGGAAACGCCAACCAGAAGTACTCAACTACTCATATACTTTAGAGACACTCAAAGACGAAAGCATCACAGGCTGGGTCTTCCTACTCAAAGCATCTGCTACTGAGTTCATCCGCCTAGGCTGATACTGAATCTCACAATTAAAGTCCTTGAGCAGTTCCATCCATATTTGTTGCCTCGTATTCAGATCATACTGTGTGAAGATATATTTCAGGCTCTTGTGGTCGGTGACACCACAAATTCTTCACCATACAGATAATGTCGCCAAATCTTCAAGGAAAACATTATCGCAGCCAACTCCAAATCATGAACAGGGTACCTCGTCTCGTGAGGCTTCAACTGTCGAGACGCATAGGCAATCATGTACCCGTTCTGCATCAGCACACATCCTAAACCAAAGCATCTGCTACTGAGTTCATCCGCCTAGGCTGATACTGAATCTCACATTAAAGTCCTTGAGCAGTTCCATCCATATTTGTTGCCTCGTATTCAGATCATACTGTGTGAAGATATATTTCAGGCTCTTGTGGTCGGTGACACCACAAATTCTTCACCATACAGATAATGTCGCCAAATCTTCAAGGAAAACATTATCGCAGCCAACTCCAAATCATGAACAGGGTACCTCGTCTCGTGAGGCTTCAACTGTCGAGACGCATAGGCAATCATGTACCCGTTCTGCATCAGCACACATCCTAAACCATTGAGAGAAGCGTCGGAGCACACAAAAAATCCTCCGGATCAGACGGTAGAGCCAAAACAGTAGCAGTAGTCAACTTCTCCTTCAACGTCTGAAAACTATACTCGCACTCATCAATCCAAACGAACTTCCTATCCTTCTGAGTCAAATGAGTCAGAGGCTTGTCTATCGAAGAGAACTTCTCGATAAAACGCCTGTAATAGCCAGCCAATCCCAAGAAGCTGCGGATCTCGAAAACATTCCTAGGTCTCTCCCAGTTAAGAACTGCTTCGACATTACTCGGATCCACCGAAATCCCCTGCGCCGAAATCACATGACCCAAAAAGATAATCCGATCAAGCCAAAATTCACACTTGCTGAACTTGGCGTACAATTGCGAGTCTCTCAACCTCTGCAACACAATTCTGAAATGCTCCTTATGCTCTCTCATGCTCCTCAAGTACACTAGGATGTCATCTATGAAGAAGATCACGAACCGATCGATGTACTCGTTAAAGACGCGATTCATCAAATCCATGAAAACAGCTGGGGCATTCGTCAACCCAAACAGCATGACCAGAAACTCATAATGCCCATAACGAGTCCGGAAAGCTGTCTTCGCCACATCAGCGTCCCTCATCCGCAACTGGTGATAACCAGAGCGCAAATCAATCTTCTAGTAAACGACCGATCCCTGCAACTGATCGAACAAGTCATCAATCCTTGGCAAAGGATACTTGTTCTTCACCGTCGCTTTATTCAACTGTCGGAAATCCATGCACATCCTCATAGATCCATCCTTCTTCTTCACGAAAAGAATCAGTGCTCCCCAAGGCGACATACTCAGTCTGATGAAGCCTTTATCCAAGAGATCTCTCAACTGATCCTTCAGCTCTTTCAACTCTGCGGGCGCCAACCGATACGGAGCTCTAGAAATCTAGGCGGTACCGGGCACCAACTCGATGTTGAAATCGATCTCACGTTGTGGAGGAATCCAGGAATCTCATCTGGAAACACGTCGGGAAACTCTCGAACGATCGGAATGTCGCTCAACTCCAATCGTTTCTCTTGGGAAACATCAAGCGTGTAAATCATGAATCCAACATTATCCAGCGATAGTAGGCTAAACATCTCCATGGCGGACACCAGTGGAATCTTCGAGCGTGAATCAGCACCATAGAACTCCCACTTCTCACCCGAGTCAGGGCAAAATCTCACCATACCATGAAAACAATCAACAGTAGCCTTGAAGCTAGACAACACATCCATCCCCAAGATGCAATCAAAATCTCTCATTCCCAAAACAATCAGATTGGACACCAAAACGTGCTCATCAAATCTAAGCATGCAATCCAACACCACTTCACGGGACCACAGATTCACACCAGCAGGGGTAGACACGGAAACAACATCACACAATGGGGAAGAACTCAACCCATACTCACAAACAAACATCTCAGAAATAAAAGAGTGTGATGCACCAGTGTCAAATAGAACTATCGCAGGATAATCAAAAATAAAGCATGTACCTGCGATCATCATACCAGGCGCCTCCTCAGCCTGCTCTCTCGTCAAAGCGTTTGCCTGAGCCTGCTGTGGAATCTGGAACGGAGGTCTCGAAGGTGCTCCAAACCTTGAAGGCTCACGGGGTTGGAATCCAGATCACTGGGTAGGGGCAGGAAACTGTGGTCTCTGAGAAGAACCACCAGCTGATCCCTGCTGCGAAGGAACTGAAGACTGACCCCTCAACAAAGGACACACTCTAACAAAGTGTCCTGGATGTCCACAGTTACTTCAGGACCACTGAACTCCACGACACTGTGAAGTCGGATGCCTTCCTCCGCACTTTCCACAAGACATGCCACTAGAACCGCTGCCAGAACCACTGCCAGAACCAGAACTCGCAGAACCATAGGAACTCAAATCCGCTTTATTCTTGAACTATTTCCCTTGAGGTCGAAACCTTTGGCGATTCGACTGTTGCTGCTGCTGCGACCCCTGAGGAGAATAGAAAGATTGCGACGCATCCTGAACAGGCTGATAGGTGTGTCCACTAGTCGGCTGAATCGGAGCCTCAACCTCCATCAAAACTCTCCTCGATATCCACCGCTCGATTCACTGCATCAATATAGGTTGCAGGCGAACCAGACAAAACCATCCGGTACAAATCCCGCTGCCAGAACCACTGCCAGAACCAGAACTCGCAGAACCATAGGAACTCAAATCCGCTTTATTCTTGAACTATTTCCCTTGAGGTCGAAACCTTTGGCGATTCGACTGTTGCTGCTGCTGCGACCCCTGAGGAGAATAGAAAGATTGCGACGCATCCTGAACAGGCTGATAGGTGTGTCCACTAGTCGGCTGAATCGGAGCCTCAACCTCCATCAAACTCTCCTCGATATCCACCGCTCGATTCACTGCATCAATATAGGTTGCAGGCGAACCAGACAAAACCATCCGGTACAAATCATGCCTCAAGCCTTTCAGAAATTTGTTCCTCTTTGTCCTCTCCTGGTTGGCTACGTGTGGCACATAGACCAAAAGTGCAGAAAACTGTCGGGCATACTCAGCCACTCGCATGCTACCCTTCTTCAAGTTGTCATACTCCCGCTCCCGGCTGTTATAGAAAGAATCCGGTGTATACTCCTGTCTGAACGCCTCACAGAAGCTCTCTCAGGTGATCACAGCCCCACTATCTTGAAGGATACGAGAAGTACCCCTCCACCAGCGCTGTGCATTGTCTCTCAGATGCAACACTGCCAACTTCAGTCTCTTCTCGGGAGCGTACTCCAGAGTATCGAACAACTCCTCCATCTGAGCTAACCAAGCCTCAGCCATCGCACCACCCTCTGCTGCATAAAACGTCGGAGGGTTCGTCCGCTAAAACCTAGCTAGGACCAACTCCATCTCGCCTATATGTCTAGTAACATTCTCAACCTGATGAAAATCATCATCACTACCTACCCTAGACTCCTCCGCAGTACGTCTAGTCGTTCTACCTCTTCCTCTTCACGGTGGCATCTAAAAAAATTTAGAGGTAAGATCTCACAACAGATATACATCACATAGGCAGATAAAAGATCACATAAGTCACAGAGTTAATCAAAATCAAATCAAAACTCTGTGCCTAGACTCGAGTGTAATCAAAGGAAATCGAGCTTATCCCAGTTTAAGTTCTGATACCAAAAATGTCAGGCCCCGTTCTAATCTCACAAGATTAGAGCACAATTAAGCACATAATCACGGAAGCGTAAAATCGGGCTTAAAAATGTTCGAAATAAAATGGGCCTGAACTCAAAACATACATTCAAAATATTCATAATCAAAATAAGAGTTAACTCAAACTCAATCAAAACAGGTAACAACAAAACTCAATTCAAATACAGATCCCCAAAATACATATGACAAGGGGCATCCCAGGGTTCGATACATAATAAAATAAACTGGGACTCAAGAAAATGGGGATCGACCAGCTGAACCTCCACTCTGTCCAGCTTGGTTACCTGAAGATCCTGTAATTGGGTAACACAGACCCAAACAACACAAAGCAGGAAAACAAATACGAGGTCAAGCCTCAGTATGAAGAGCTATCAAAACAGCTAATCATGCAAAATGCTATAATCAATGCTATGAAATGCATGAAGGCTATCAAGGATCGGATAGCTAGACCAGTGTATCAACTGGCAAATCATCTCAATCAGCCTCCATACCCGCACGGTGTATCAACTGGGGAA
The DNA here is from genome assembly GCA_001598015.1 of Dorcoceras hygrometricum. NCBI lineage: Eukaryota > Viridiplantae > Streptophyta > Magnoliopsida > Lamiales > Gesneriaceae > Dorcoceras > Dorcoceras hygrometricum. Next base: position 71,539 of record KV017251.1, read on the forward strand.
ATCATCGATCCGTGATCTTCGGAGCCCGTCAGCTCATCACAGCTCGGTGGTAGACACTCGAATCCGATAGTCACCACTCCGATGATAGCGTTGACTTTTCAGGTACAACTCATCAGTCGTCCAGTCGCAACGTGGCTTTCAATCAGGTGATCAATTCAATCTGTCAATCAGGCTCAAGATGTATACATGTATGCCAAGAATTTATATCAAAATCCTACATGCATCATATACGTAAAACAGACTCAATCAATCAAACATTCATCACTGTTTCACGTAACCGCAACTCATAAAATCAGCAGATTTCACAACATGAAGTATAGCCATGTTCACACTCAAAGCTGTAAAATCCGCTCAATTCGTACCTCAATCCTCTGAATTATCCAACAGATCTCACCAGGCACGGCTAACCTCAAACCTTCACTCACTGATCACGACAGTTCAGCTGTAAGCCTCCTGGAAGTTCAGATATGTTAAAACATCTAGTAATTCAGCTCAACACTAAGTCGAATTCACTTAGCACCTACGGCCGAGAACTAAATCCTAGTTATGCCATACGACACAGGCTAAACAGCTGAAACATAACTTCAAAACAGAGAAGAACACTTACCCAAAAGCTTACACTAACAGAGGAACACTCGGGCAAGATTTCACAAAAAGCGTCGAACGAACAGGCTCTTCGCGTTTCCTCAAATCCACGGTTCCAGTCTCAAAATTGGTATCAATCAGTAAAGAAACTCAAGAGGAGTTCAGCGCCACCAATATCACTCAAAACAACGGCGGAACACGGCGGCAACCGACGAAAGAGAATCACGGTGAACAGTAGCTATAGAGGGTTTCGAAGAATGGAGATAAGAGATATCTGGTGAAAAATAATCTAAGTGTTGCTCAACACTTCTCCTTATAAATCCCCATACAACAGCTGCTGTTCTAAAATAATCAGATGACAGGAACAGTAGATATCTTACGACTGGTATTCACGTCTTCTACAACAAAACCAACAGCAACAACCAGTCGCAGCATAATACCAAAGCAAAACCAAAACGACATCGTAACAACTAGTCAAAACGACGTCACAACGCTCCACCAGCTGATACCAAATTTCCTACGAAATAACCAGCAGCTGGTTACGTTAAACAATCCAGACGCAAGCGTAGCTAAACAAAACGACGTCGCACAAGACACGCCAGCACTATTGCCAACAGCTGATCCAACCAACAGCTGGTAACCAATTCCTCACAACTGGTGCCAGACGCAATCCCCAAAAATGCATCGTTTCAACTTATCTAAATGATGTCGTCTCACATCCACGACTGGTTCTTCAAACCAACAGCTGGTCACCCAAATGCAACTACTGATTTCCAATTTCTACCAGCTGCGAGCTACAGTAGACTTCTGAAATGTGCTACGACTGGTTTCTTACATAAACGCTACGTCTGGTTTCACCAAAACGACGGTGTATTAATCTCCTGCGATTCCAAATACGTGTTGCAACTGGATTTCACCACCGACCAGCTTCTAACTCAAAATACCCAAAATTACGAAAACTTCCAACAATTAATCTCTTCTAATCTCAGATGAATTCGAGTAATAACTAATCTAAAATCTGATTCCTCACATGTGACCTGGTTGGTTACAGTTCCAGCATTTTAATATATTTGATTTAGTATGAGGTTTATTATATTTTTATATTTTTGACTATTAAATCTTGGGGTTGTCGAATAGGATTGGAATCTTTTTCTTTCTTTCTCCTACGGATTGAAGGAGGATCAATGTTCATAAGACCAAACATTGAGCAGAAAGAACCTAACTCTTTGCGAGTCGTAGTTCTATCAGATTTGTATTTAGCTTGAATTTTGAGTTCTGAACATAAGGATAAACCTTCTTTTTTGGTAAATGCAAACAACTGACCAAAAGTCATGTCTGCAAAAGGAATATCTTCTGTGCCTATGACAGTTTTTAATTTTTGAATTATTCTATCTGCGAAGAGACGGGGTAATCCCATTATGAAACGTTCTTTCCAAAAAGCGAGTCGTAGTTCTATCAGATTTGTATTTAGCTTGAATTTTGAGTTCTGAACATAAGGATAAACCTTCTTTTTTGGTAAAATGCAAACAACTGACCAAAAGTCATGTCTGCAAAAGGAATATCTTCTGTGCCTATGACAGTTTTTAATTTTTGAATTATTCTATCTGCGAAGAGACGGGGTAATCCCATTATGAAACGTTCTTTCCAAAAGACATATTACAGTCTTCTCGGCGGAGAACATGAGTTAAGAAAACATCCTTGTGTTGGGGATCCGGATCCGCCCCCCGGCTAGGCAGCGGAAGAACAGAAAACAGATGCCGGGAGACGATCAATACGAAAAATTCAATAACAACCTATGACATTCATAGGATGTTTAGGTGACTACCTTGCTGGCACTTGTGCCTGGCTCCAACCGTAGTTACAATAACGTCGGATCTTCTCGGTAGATTGCGGTAGATATCGCCAATCCGGTCCATGACCAGAAACGAGACTCCTTCGTCAGCCTGCACTAGAAGGACTGACGAGATCAGCACGAACGGATTCTCCTCGTCGAAATGGCCGGAAACTATTTTCCGGCAAAGACGGGCGGCGGCGCACGGCGGGCGGCGGCGGCGGCGGATTTTGGAGAGGGGAGGGGGCGGCGGCCAACACTAGGTTTAGGGTTAGGTTTAGAGTGTTAAGTGTATTGAAGTCTAGACTTAACTCTATATTAAATAGAATTAAAGATGGACTTGGACCGGCCCAACGGGCCCGGGTCCAACGATGAACATTCAGTTCATCTCCACCACCGAGACTTCATCGTAACTCCGATCGCCGATCAGATCAGACCGATCGATTCAGTTCCAAAACTGAATAATATGATCTGAAAAACATTTTTCAGAACCCCAATGCAAAATGACCGTTTTGCCCTTCAACAGCGGGAAACCCCGGTTTGACCCCTGTTGACTTTTAGGAAGTCGCACTCCCCAAAATCCTCTCCTCGCGCTCAACACATTGAGCTGAGTATCCGTGCGGGAATCTCGAATATAGTACTTGTGTGACCCTCAATGGTTCAGGGATATAGCTAGCCGTGGGCCCACAACCATTGTGGCTCCGGAATCACAATTCCGGACCTGCCCAACGGATCATGGTAAAGCGTCTAGCAACATCGCCCCATGATCCCCTAGGTATCACTGATAGTGCCTGCAAGAACCATTTGGTCGTGGTTAGCGTACAGTACGGTCCTTTCAATCCATATATCCCGATCAGATCAACGACCATTGGTAAATCGAGAGTCGCTATAGATCCGATAGCCATGCATACATCTTGGAGATCGAATAGTGACATCGCGAGTGTAACTAGGTAAACACATTTACCTAAAACACTTATAGTACTCTGGCCAGAGATTTATACACTATTATCCCCTCAGATAGCATAGGATATCCACGCATGTCTGCGAGGGGTGAATCCTCGACAACGATGCATCGACTCCTACATGCATCGGGGTCTCACCCAATCCCGATGCCTTATGACGCCAAGTGAGTCGGCAAACGGGTCAAAGTGAGACGCCTATCATGTAGAGTCTCAATGACGTTTCGAGTCGTGAGAACTAATCAGTACAACCAAGACCTCGGACTTATCCACTCGATAAATGGTAACCACTTGGAAAGTCCGAAGGAGGGTAGTTCGATAGATCACCAGGTCACTATCTATCTGCATGCTCAGAACATCACAATGTTCCCTAACAATGAAACATGGTACTTCGCATCGCAGATACTAGTCTCGAACTCGGGCGGCCTTATCCTCATTTTGACGGCCCAATCGACTAAGAACATGTTCAGAATACACAGCGACTATTAGATGTGTTTCATGATAGCCGTCATACCCACTATCACATCTAACATACGCTTAAGTGCATTCTAGGTCTTTACTCAACGCAATTGTAAAGCATCATACACACAATGAAAGTAAAGAACGCCATATAAAAGAATGCGAATATCATATATAAAGACTGTTTGTACAAGAGTCTATAAAACCCACACGCCACAAGTTGGCTAGTTGGGCATCTACTCTAACAATCCA
>KV017251.1:86052-96137 GCA_001598015.1 Dorcoceras hygrometricum
TTACAGAGTAAGGTTGCAGAGATTGATTGCAGATACAAACTCAGAGTTTTTTATAAGAAATTTGCTCTCTAAATTCGCTCCGTATAAACTATGAAAATACCTTGAATATATAATGAAAAACTTTGAAAACTTCTTCGGGAAACTTGGTAGATGGAATGCCACCATCTACTTTTGCTTTATGTCTTGATAAACTTTTGATAGTGCGTCTTTTGTCCTCTGTTGATAGTGCTCATCTTTTGAAAAGCATTTGTCTTTGTCGGCCATGATGCCTTTGCTTTTGTAGTGGATAATGAGCTGGCTTTGTCGGTTCTTGATCATAACTTGAATACGAGTTTTGAATGGGAATCTTCTTCCTGCTTTGAATTGATATTGTCGGCCACAAATTTGAATAAGGTGGCACACGTTTCACCGAGAAACTTCTGACCAGAGTGGCATGCGTTTCACCGAGAAACTTCTGGCCTAATATTGAAAGAGACATAGAAAAAGATATATATATTTTTTAATTTAATTTTTTTTTGAAATATCCTTTGATTTTAAAAATCAATAGGACTTGAGCATTCGGTCCACCGAAGGGGTCGGAAGAGACCGATTCTTCAGACTTTGCAGATTTTGAAGAACATTGAGTCATAAATTCAAACAATCGATGTGAGGAATCAGATTTTAGATTAGTGATTGATCGAATTCATCTGAGATTAGAAGAGATTAATTGTTGGAAGTTTTTGTAATTTTGGTATTTAGAGTTAGAAGCTGGTGGGTGGTAAAATCCAGTTGCAACGCGTATTTGGAATCGTAGGAGATTAATACGCCATCGTTTTGGTGAAACCAGACGTAGCGTTTATGTAAAAACCAAGCGTAGCACATTTCAGAAGTCTACTGTAGCGAGTGAGCGATGCATCGTCGTTTCACTATTCAGTAGTTGCATTTGAAGAGGTTGCTGCTGGCAGTAGTTTCATTGGGTGCGAGATTTAGCGAGAAAGCGACACGTGTTGGTCAACCCTTTTGGCGTTGACTGCTGTTGGTAGCTTTGATCAGCAGCTGCGTTGTGAGAATGTGGTTATGTCTGGGTGACCAGCTGTTGGTTTGAAGAACCAGTCGTGGATGTGAGACGACATAGTTTAGATAAGTTGAAACGCTGCGTTTTGGGGGATTGCGTCTGGTACCAGTTGTGAGGAATTTGTTACCAGCTGTTGGTTGCGTCTGCTGTTGGCAGCGATGCTGACGTATTCTTTACTTCGTCTTTTTTATTGTTGAGCACAACTAGTCGTTGGTTTTTTTGATAGAATCTGTTGTCAGCTAGTGGAACGCTGCGGCGTCGTTTTGTTTAGTTGGAACGGTGTCATTTTGATGCTACTTTGCTAATGCAACGCCTGATGATTGCTGCTGGTTTTATCGAGAGCAAAAGCTGGATGCTGTTGTAAGATTTATACTGTAGCATTTCTCAACGACTGATTTAGAGGAGCAGCAGCTGGTATAAGGAGATTTATAAGGAGAAGTGTTGAGCAACACTTAGATTATTTTTCACCCTTTATCCCTTATCTCCATTTTTCGAATCCCTCGATAGCTACTGTTCACCGTAGCACTCTTTCGTCGATTTGCCGCCGTGTCTCGCCGTTGTTTTGAATGATATTGGTGGCGCTGGACTCCTCTTGAGTTTCTCTACCGATTGATACAAATTTGGAGACTGGAACCGTGGATTTGAGGAAACGCGAAGAGCCTGTTCGTTTGACGCTTTCTGTGAAATCTTGCCCGAGTGTTCCTCTATTAGTGTAAGCTTTTGGGTAAGTGTTCTCCTCTATTTTGAAGTTATGTTTCAGCTGTTTAGCCTGAGTTGTGTGGCAGAACTAGGATTTAGTTCTCGACCGTAGGTGCTAAGTGTATCGACTTAGGGTTGAGCTGAATTACTAGATGTTTTAACAGATCTGAACTTCCAGGAGGCTTACAGCTGAATTGCCGTGACCAGTGTGTGAAGGTTTGAGGTTAGCCGTGCCTGGTGAGATCTGTTGGATAATTCAGAAGATTGAGGTACGAATTGAGCAGAGTTAGCAGCTTGAGTGTGAACATGGCTTTGATTGATGTTGTGAAATCTGCTGATATGCTTCTGTGATTTACGTAATACAGCTTGTGAATTGATTGAGTTTTACATTCTGTTTTCATGTATTGAATTATATGCATTGTGCATTGAATATTGAATTGGCATACATGCATACAACTCGAGCCTGATTGACAGATTGATTGATGACCTGATTGAAAGCCACGTTGTGACTGGCCGACTGATGAGTTGTGCCTGAAAAGTCCAACGCTATCATCGGAGTGGTGACTACCGGATTCGAGTGTCTACCACCGAGCTGTGATGGGCTGATGGGCTCTAAAGATCACGGACCGATGATTTCCCCGGTTGATACACCGTGCGGGTATAGAGGCTGATTGAGATGATTTGCCAGTTGATACACTGGTCTAGCTATCCGATCCTTGATAGCCCTAATGCATTTCATAGCATTGATTATAGCATGTTGCATGCTTAGCTGTTTTGATAGCTCTTCGTACCGAGGCTTGACCTCGTATTTCTTTTCCTGCTTTTGTGTTGTTTGGGTCTGTGTTACCCATTTGCAGGATCTTCAGGTAACCAAGCTGGACAGAGTGGAGCGCCAGCTGGTCGATCCCCATTTCCTTGAGTCCCAGTCTATTTATGATATGTATTGAACCGGGGAATGCCCCGTGTTTTATTGTATTTGGGGATCTGTATTTTGAATTGAATATTGTTGTTACCTGAATTGTTGGAGTTTGAGTTAACTCTTATTTTGATTATGAAAATTTTTAAGCCCGATTTTACGCTTCCGTGATTATGTACTTAATTGTGCTCTAATCTTGTGAGATTAGCACGGGGCCTGACATTTTTGATATCAGAGCTTAAACTGGGATAAGCTCGATTTCCTTTGATCACACTCGAGTCGAGGCACAAAGTTTTGATTTGATTTTGTTTGACTCTGTGATTTATGTGATCTTTTATCTGTCTATGTGATATATCTGCTGTGAGATCTTACCTCTAGATTTGTTTAGATGCCGCCGAGAAGAGTGATGGTCCCAAAAATAGGATCAAAACAAGTACAGGAGTTCAGAAGGGGGGGGGGGGTTGAATGAACTCCTTCGATTTTAAACTTTTCAAATTATTTTCAAAGACGTTTTACATGCGCTTCTTATCTCAGTTAAATGCAAATCTCTCGGCTAACTAAAAAGTGCGGAATAAAGCCGATTAATTTTTGAACAGTAAGCTATAAATAAGTAAGTGCGTAAATGTAAAGAGTAGGGTCAAGAGTTTGTTTCTGGAAGTTCGGATATTAATATCCTACGTCTCCACTTCTTCCTTATTCAGGAAGGATACACTAGATGATTTGATGCACACAGTCCTTCTGCAGACACCCGATCACACAAGCCTCACTTGTATGAACTCCTAGTATCTCCACAACAATCCACGCAGATGCAGCTGCTGGTTTACAACACTTATCAATATTTTCAAACGGCTTTTTGAGAAGCCCGTTTGTTACAGACTCAAATGATTTAACAATGAATACAATTCTATTAGTACTGTAAATTTTCTCTGGTTTCTAAACACAGTAGCTCGATTCAAAAGATTGAACCAGAGAATAGACTCGCATGTTTATCTATGAATATCAACAGTAATGTTCTTCGAGTCTTGTGAGATTTTTGAATATATTCAACAGATAGAAAGCTCTGGGAGTATTTTGACAGCGTGACCGCGATGATAATGATGAAGGATGTTTCTTCAATCCAGCTTCAGGTATTTATAGGCTTCGTCCAACGGTCATAAATGCTTCAAAGGAAAATAAATCTCGTTTGAATCTCTTTGAAAATTGTACGCCGTAAAACCTGCTCCACTAAAAGGTAAATTGCCCATTGACAAAGCCAATTTGTCGTATACCATTTTTGTGCAAACATTAAAAAAACGGCCTCTGTACATCGTACTATTTACCCAAAATAGTACCTACGGTGTCTCCTCAATTCCAAGAAATTGTACGATTCTACATATCTTTTCCATTTTTAGTATACAATCGTATTTGAATCAATTTGAACTTGGGCCTGAAATTCTTTATCTTAACTAGCTCCAACTTCCTTCGTCGTTTGCAATGTTGCGATTGGAAAATGTTTAAATGTATGCACCGACTGGTTTCCTTTATACCACGTGCGTTTTTCCAGCGACTGGTCCTTTATTAAATCCAACGACTGGTTAGTTAAAATGCTGACGTTTTAACTTATCCATACGACATCGTTTTGCTAAAAAATCTCGACTGGTTAAATATAACACTGTAGCTCTCGTCTGGTTCTATAAACCATCAACTGATAAAGCCACGTAACTGCGTCTGGATTACCCAACGACTAGTCAAACTTCTTTACTGTAGCTTGCGTCTAGTTCTGTAATCCACTGTAGACTGCGACTGTTTCTAAAGCACTGTAGCTTGCGTCTGGATTACTATATCTTGCGTCTGGTTCTGTAATCCACTGGAGACTGCGACTGTTTCTAAAGCACTATAGCTTGCGTCTGGATTACTATATCTTGCGTCTGGTTCTATAATCCACTGTAGACTGCGACTGTTTCTAAAGCACTGTAGCTTGCGTCTGGTTCCAAAGCCCTGTACTGCGACTGGTTCAACAAATTACTGTAGCTCTCGTCTGGTTGACTGATTTCAATACGCTGTCGTTTTGACTTATTCAAACGCTGTCGTTTTGACTTATTCAAACGCTGTCGTTTTGCAGTCTTTACACTAACACTCAAATACTTGCGTATGATGCACTGTTCCCTTTGTCTGAATATCACCAACAACCCTGTCATCTGGATCCTTTCTTACTGTTATCAACGTCTGTATTTATTGACTTATTTTGTTATCACCAAAACTAATAAATTTTATCCTAACAATTTCCCCCTTTTTGGTGATGACAAAACCTAGCAGCCGAGATAAATAAATAAGCAAAAATAAATTGCACAACGTACTGCTAGAACGCAAGAATTCCATTGATTGAAGATTAAGTACAAGTACAAAAAAATTTGTACAAGTTCTATATAAACTAATAACCTCTTCTCCTCTTATATGCTCCACTCCTACTCAGCCTTCTTTCTCTCCTTGCCCTGTCTCTTTCTCTTTCAGCACGCAAAGAATCCTCAGCGCTTGCGCGTCTATCAGTATCAATTATTCCTTCTATGATATCTGAAGGTCGAAGAGTACTGACACCACCTGTATTACCGCTACCCCTGTTCTGATCAACTGGAGATGGTTGAGGTCCTCGGCTGGTACCTTCCCCCTTTTTGGCATCACCGCCACGAATGTATTCGACGAGATCGCCAATTTGGGTGGAGAGGCTGAGAAGATCTGCTGCTATTTTTGCTTGGAATTCTAATTGTTCACTTCTTATAGCAGCAACCTGCCCATCCAGTAAATTGATCTTAGAATTAAGTGCTTTGAACTCCTTCCTGATTTCCAGTGAATCTGCACCAGCAGTTACACCCTGTGCCAAGGCTTGGAATTCTAATTGTTCACTTCTTATAGCAGCAACCTGCCCATCCAGTAAATTGATCTTAGAATTAAGTGCTTTGAACTCCTTCCTGATTTCCAGTGAATCTGCACCAGCAGTTACACCCTGTGCCAAGACAACTTTCTTTACATTATTCAAGTGAATTTTCTGGACATCACTTATAGTATGGGCATCTTGACAAACACTGTTAATCAATTTTCGGGCGTTGGCATCTTGATCGTGCAGAGTGTCGCGAAGGCCTCTTTCAAGCGTATGGAGCTTAGATAGTATCTCACTGTTAGAATCATCAATACGCTGTAGTAAGAAAGCTCGGAGATCATCGATTGCTTCAACAAACTTAGTGCGACCAACCGGTAATGATGTCTGAATATCAGCAGTATCAACCAATGGAATATCATCTGCATCAAAGTGCATAGACAGACTCGTGGAAGAAGTAGAAGTTTCCAGGCACGGAGATGTAGCAGGAGGAGATTCTGGACTCTGTACAAAGTATAATTGCTCCTCCTGAGAAACAATAACTGGAATAACGGAACCCAACGCAAACTGGAAATCATGATCAGAAGAATCATCCTCTTGCAAAATTGGATAGGGAGACCGGTAGACGGTAGACCCATCAGAAGAGGCTGATTCAAACTCTTGTATACTCTGTATATCCGCTGAATCCAACTGTACAATTGAATCTACAAAACTGTGACAAGCTATACCCTGTGCAAAAATGCTGAGAAGTCTGCTGGAATCCTTTCAACAGCCAAATTAGATACCACGATATCTCTGCAAATATCTTCTCTGACTGGTCTCAAACATCCAAACATTTGATATTAAACAATATCTGTACATACTCTGTACCATCCCCAAGTCTTGATCAAGGTCGGGGCCGCTCCCCAATACTGGATTGGTTCAATAAAGAAACAAAGTGGAACAAAATTATCTTCTATCACAGGTTCTGGAATCTTCTTCTTATTCACAAATAAAGACAAACAACAGCTACTCTTCCAAAAATCAGGTCCCTGAATGGGTGTCCACACACCATCGATTTGTACCATGGGCCTTATCCAACAGGTGGACTTGGCCAAAGAGAAGAATTGTGCGAGGACAGCACCACTTCCAACAGAATCATCAAAGAAGATAGAGGAACAGGATTGCTCCAGAAGCAGTCCATGTTCTTTTTGTTGTGTTAGGAGAACATCTAGAGATTTCGAGTGGGCAGCAGACAAAAGATCAATTATTTGAGACGCTGTTGCTGTCCACGGCTGCCCAGGAACAAGGTATTTTCTATGAGATTCCAAGAACTTCCTGAGCAGCAGCTGTTGAGGAACCACGACGGATCCGGATCACGCCTCCCGGCGAGGCACCGTAAGAACAAAAATTTGGCCTGGAGATGATCAATACAATTCTAAAACAATCATGCTATGACCATTCATAGGGTGTTTCTCGGGGTTACCTTTCTGGCAACTCGTGCCTGGCTCCGACCAGTTTCGCGAGGAAACCGGCACTTCACGGTAGGCGGCGGTAGATTACGTCAATCAGATCCACGACCGGAAGGGAGACTCCTTTGTCAGCCTGCACTAGAAGGCCTGACGAGATCGGCACGGACGGATTCTCCTCGTCAAGTTGGCCGGAACAAATTCCGGCGAGAGAGGCGGCGGCGGCCCAAGGCGGCTGCTTTTGAAGAGAGGAGGGGCGGCGGCTATTAGAGCTTTTAGGGTTAGGGTTTGTTGCATGTTATGAGTGATTAAGTCTAAGTCTACCTTAAGTAGACTTGATGATGGACTTGGATCGGCCCAACGGGCCCGGGTCCAATGGATGAACATTCGGTTCATCCCCATCACCGTGACTTCATCGTAACTCCGATCGCCGATCAGATCGGACCGATCGAATTAGTTTCCAAAACTGAGTACTATGATCTGAAAAACCATTTTTCAGACTCCCAGTGCAAAATGACCGTTTTGCCCCTCAACAACGGGAAATCACGATTTGACCCCTGTTGACTTTTGAGAAGTCGCACTCCCCAAAATACTCTTCCTACGCTCAATACATTGAGCTCAGTATCCGTGCGGGAATCTCGAGTCCAGTACTTGTGTGACCCTCAATGGTTCAGGGATACAGCTAACCGTGGGCCCACAACCATTGTGGCTCCGGAATCACAATTCCGGACTTGCCCATCGGATCATGGTAAGAGCGTCTAGCAACATCGCCCCATGATCCCCTAGGTATCACTGATAGTGCCTGCAAGAACCAGTTGGTCGTGGTTAGCGTACAGTACGGTCCTTTCAATCCATATATCCCTATAAGATCAACGACCATTGGTAAATCGAGAGTCGCTAAAGATCCGATAGCTATGCATACATCTTGGAGATCGAATAGTGACATCGCGAGTGTAACTAGGTAAACACATTTATCTAAAAAACTTCTAGTACTCTGGCCAGAGATTTATACACTATTATCCCCTCAGATAGCATAGGATATCCACACATGTCTGCGAGCGGTGAATCCTCGACAACGATGCATCGACTCCTACATGCATCGGGGTCTCACCCAATACCGCCGCCTGATGACCCCAAGTGAGTCGGAAAACGAGTCAAAGTGAGACGCCTATCATGTAGAGTCTCAATGACGTTTCGAGTCGTAAGGACTAATCAGTACAACCAAGACCTCGGACTTATCCACTCGACAAATGGTAACCACTTGGAAAGTCCGAACGAGGGTAGTTCGATAGATCACAAGGTCACTATCTATCTGCATGCTCAGAACATCACAATGTTCCCTACCAATGAAACATGGTACTTCGCATTGCAGATACTAGTATCGAGCTCGGGCGGCCTTATCCTCATTTTGACGGCCCAATAGACTAGGAACATGTTCAGAATACACAGTGACTATTAGATGTGTTCCATGATAGCCGTCATACCCACTATCACATCTAACATACACTTTAGTGCATTCTAGGTCTTTACTCAACGCAATTGTTAATCATCATACAACACAATGAAAGTAAAGAATGCCATATAAATAAATGCGAATATCATATATAAAGATTGTTTTATACAAGAGTCTATAAACCCACACGCCACAAGTTGGCTAGTTGGGCATCTACTCTAACAATCTCCCACTTGCCCTAAAGCCAACTACTCATCAGACGCAGTCCCATTGTTTCGCGATGTTTCTCAAACAACGGTCCTGGCAAGGGCTTCATAAGTGGATCAGCAACGTTGTCCGCAGAGGCGACTCTCTCAACTGCTATGTCACCTCTAGCCACAATATACCGGATTATGTGGTATTTCCTCAGTATGTGTTTGGATCTTTGGTGAGACCTAGGCTCCTTTTCTTGCGCAACGGCACCCGTTTTGTCGCAGTACACCGGGACTGGACCAACTCCATTAGGAATGACGCCCAACTCTTGGACGAAATTCCTTATCCAAACGGCCTCCTTAGCAGCAGCTGATGCTGCGATGTACTCAGCCTCAGTGGTTGAATCCGCGATGGTATCTTGCTTGGAACTCTTCCAAGAGACAGCACCACCATTGAGCATGAATACAAATCCAGAGGTTGACTTCAAATCATCCACGTCGCACTGGAAGCTAGAATCAGTGTAGCCTTCCAGTTTCAGTTCACCACCCCCATAGACCATGAACATATTCTTAGTCCTTCGCAAGTACTTAAGAATATCCTTCACAGCCTTCCAATGCAATTGGCCGGGGTTGGCCTGGTAGCGGCTCGTGACACTCAGAGCATATGCGACATCCGGTCTAGTCAAGATCATGCCATACATAATACTACCTATTGCCGAAGCATATGGCACACGTGTCATGCTCTCTATCTCCTCATCAGTCTTCGGACACATAGACTTAGATAGAGTGACTCCATGGCACATAGGTAGGTGTCCTCTCTTGGAATCTTCCATAGAGAACCTCTTAAGTATGGTATCGATGTAGGTGGCTTGGGTGAGTCCGAGCATCCGTTTCGATCTATCCCAATAGATCTGTATTCCAAGAATATAGGATTCTTCACCCATGTCCTTCATCGAAAATCTAATAGACAACCATACTTTAGTTGATTGCAGCATTCCTACATCATTCCCAATGAGTAGAATGTCATCAACATAAAGTACGAGGAATGTCACAGCGCTTTTAACTACCTTCTTATACACACATGGCTCCTCGGGATTCTTGATGAAACCAAATTCCTTAATTGTTTCATCGAATCTTAGGTTCCAACTTCGCGATGCTTGTTTGAGACCGTAGATCGATCTCTGAAGCTTGCATACCTTATGCTCGCTTCCAACAGATGTGAAACCCTCAGGCTGCCATATAGATCTCTTCCTTAATGTTTCCATTAAGGAACGCAGTTTTCACATCCATTTGCCATATCTCATAGTCGTACCATGCGGCTATCGCTAACAAGATTCTAATTGACTTGAACATTGCGACTGGCGAGAAGGTTTCATCATAGTCAACACCTTGCCTTTGAGTGTAACCTTTCGCGACCAGTCGCGCCTTGTAGGTCATTACCTTACCATCAGGCCCAAGTTTCTTCTTGTATAC
>KV017251.1:102608-125648 GCA_001598015.1 Dorcoceras hygrometricum
ATCATGTAGAGTCTCAATGACGTTTCGAGTCGTGAGGACTAATCAGTACAACCAAGACCTCGGACTTATACACTCGACAAATGGTAACCACTTGGAAAGTCCGAACGAGGGTAGTTCGATAGATCACCAGGTCACTATCTATCTTCATGCTCAGAACATCACAATGTTCCCTACCAATGAAGCATGGTACTTCGCATCGCAGATACTAGTCTCGAGCTCGGGCGGCCTTATCCTCATTTTGACGGCCCAATCGACTAGGAACATGTTCAGAATACACTGTGACTATTAGATGTGTTTCATGATAGCCGTCATACCCACTATCACATCTAACATACACTTTAGTGCATTCTAGGTCTTTACTCAACGCAATTGTTAATCATCATACAACACAATGAAAGTAAATAATGCCATATAAATAAATGCGAATATCATATATAAAGATTGTTTATACAAGAGTCTATAAACCCACACGCCACAAGTTGGCTAGTTGGGCATCTACTCTAACAACAGCTCCCTATATTTGGCAAGAATATAGACTCTCCTCCTTACAGCCATTTCCAGTGCATCGGTTTCCTCCCATTCCAACATTAATTTCTCCTTATCTTTCAGAATCTTCAAATTGTCAAGATCAGATAACTTATTTAAAGAAAATTAATGAAAGAATTCTATGACGTCTTGCATAATCCGATCTCGCAACTGAACGAGAAATCCACATCTCCACATATCAACTCCACCGTTTCCCTTACTGGATTTCCTCTAACAGGCTCATCTTCTTCGAGTATTTCTTTACCTTTATCATGTATTGAAATGCGGGGAATACTGGCATAATACAGATCGCTTTCTTGAACCTCATGAATGTTTATAGATTCACCAAGCCGTATCTTAGTAATCTCGGTGGCAGTAACAGACGGAAACATCATGTCCTCAAAGATTTGCATCAATAGATCGTCAATGGACATGTGCTCCTCAGCACTGTGCGTGCTGCCAATTGCTTTCTCACCAGCCTTATCATCACCAAAACTTTTGCTGCCACCAGCTTCTGGTACTGTCCTTGTCTCATCAAACAATGGCAGCTCCTGATTTTCTACATCAAAATCTATTTCATCCTTGAAATCTTGGTTCTCTTGATCCGCAGTTGCAAATTCTTCATCCAAAGCCCTATCAAACCAAGTTTCAATCCTATCACCTCTTTCAACATCTGAATCCTTAATCACTAAGTCCAGTTGAGCAAGGACTTGTTCAATAGCTGCGTCTGCATCCCCAGTCGTAGCCTCAGCAATTGATGCAATTCTCAATCCCCCAACTGGTTCTCGTTCACCAGTCGCAACCTCTACGACTGGTTGTTCAGACGTAGTGCTAACACCAACTGGTTCTTCAACCGGCAATATTTTAGCGGCAACTGGTTTGCCCTTGGTGGTCCTCTTCTTCTTGACAATTGGGGCCACCTCAGCATCACCAGCCGCTGGTCGCTTCTTTGTTACACCCTTCTTCTTCGCAGGGGTCTTGAACTTTGGTGCATCCACAACCTCTTCTCCTCAAAGTTTGTCATTAATGACAACATATCGGTGCACAGTTTTCTCATTCAACATTCTGTGAATGGGAAATGTTTTTGATTCACCCAGCTCCAATCCGGGCACATTCCTCAACAGTACACAAATCCGAATGGCGTAACCCTTCGCCTGCCGCGAACCAGGGGTTACCATCTCCCTTAGAACACCAAATAAAAGACTGCTCCAATTTATTTTCACGTCAAACGTGATAGCTATCATCAGCATAAATCTATCACGGGTCACAGAATCAAATGACCCAGCTTTGACATAGATTGTTTTGGACAAAATATCATGCAACAGACGATATTGAATTTTCATTGCCTTCTTCAGACAAGAGATGCTTAATTGTTCTTTGGATATGGAGAAGAGACTGCGTGCATCGAACACCAGATTCTTGGGCACTTCTGATAAATCTGTCAGCCCCTCTGCTGGTAGTTCAAACGTTGCCGCAAAAACTTCCTCAGAAATCTCCACTGTAACCCCATTCACAGTACTGACCACCAACCCATCTTCTCTAACTGAACTATTTGCGAAGAACTTTGTCAGTGCGGCTTTGTTGAACGCGGCGGGACATCCCAGAAAATTTTTCAATCCGGTCGCTTTGAGCGATTCAAACATTTGAACCAAATCAGTATCCTCCATCCCGAAAACCGCGTCGAAATCAATGTGGTGGCTGTTGCTGATCAACGAAGATGCCATTACGATTTAGATTGAGAGCAAAAAGATTTGCGAGTAAGGCTTCTGCAAAGAAAACACGCAAAGAGAGCAAGAGAGCAATAGTACGAGAAAGTTATGTTTGCAAGGTAAGGGACAATGAACATTGGACGCCGTTATTATATGGAATACGAAAAGGTAAAAAATATGGAACGGTGTAGATGTGACTTTTGGAATGATGACAAAGACACGTGTCAGTCATCGAGCGACGCGTACTATTTTTGGAAAATATTTTAATCGTACAGAGGAAAAGATTTTTCAATAAGTTTTAATCGAACAGAATATTTTCAAAGGAAATTTTCAAAAGAAATATTTTAATCGTAGAAAACGCACGCCAAAAAATATTAAGTTACAACTGCTGCGTCTGGTGTAATAACCTTGCAGCTGGTTTTTAATCTGTCGAAAGGTAGGCAAGATCTGGTCACAAATAAGTATCGACTGTATATATGCAACATCTGAGTGTCCAGACGCAACATATTCAGACGACGTCACACTTAACAATCCAGATCTTGGTTCCCCCTACGACTGGTACTTACCGCGACTGGTATACTCTCAACACAAAATACTTCCCTCAGCTGGTTGTCTACTGTTCCCCTGAACACATGACTTGCAACTGAGTTAAGCGATGGCTAACAACCTGCAACTGGTAGTGCACATACAATCAAGGCAATTCAAGGAGACCTAAAATATTTCTAAAATAAGAGAACTTAGAGTCTGGCAGAGGTTTGGTGAAGATGTCAGCAACTTGTTGCTCCGTCGACACGTACTCCAACCAGACGTCCTTATTTAGCACGTGGTCCCTTATAAAGTGATGCCTGATGTCGATGTGTTTGGTCCTTGAATGCAGCACAGGGTTCTGGGTAATCGCTATTGCACTAGTGTTGTCACAGAAAATAGGAGCTTCAGAAGCATCAATGCCGTAATCCTTCAATTAATGTTGAATCCAGAGGATTTGAGCGCAACAGCTGCCAGCAGCGAGATACTCTGCTTCGGCTGTTGACGTGGCAATTGACGTCTTCTTCTTACTGAACCAGGAGATCAGTCGATCCCCTAAGAATTGACACGTTCCACTTGTGCTCTTGCGATCAATCCTGCAACCTGCGTAATCTGCATCACTGTACCCAATTAGTTGAAAGCCGAAGTCTTTGTGATACCAAAGACCCACGTTGGAAGTACCCTTAAAATATTTTAATATTCGCTTTACAGCAATGTAATGCGATTGCTTGGGCTCTGCTTGGAATCTAGCACACATACAGACAGCAAACATGTTTTCTGGTCTGCTAGCAGTCAAATATAGCAAAGAGCCTATAATACCACGATACATTGATACCTCGATGGCAGTTCCAGCTTCATATTTGTCGAGTTTGATTGTGGAGCTCATGGGAGTCGCTGTTGCTGAACTATTTTCCATTCCAAATTTCTTCAGCAGTTCTTTTGTATATTTCGCTTGGTTGATGAAAATGCCATCTTCAAGCTGTCTGACTTGTAGTCCTCGGAAAAATGTGAGCTCCCCCATCATGCTCATCTCGAACTTTTCCTACATCAGCTTTGAGAATTTTTTGCATAGTTTAGGACTAGTGATCCAAAGAAAATATCATCAACATATATTTGAACTAATAAAACATGATCGTTTTTAACAAATTTAAATAGCATCTTATCTACAGATCCAAGAGTAAAATCATGCTCGAGTAAGAAATTGGACAGAGTCGTTCCAAGCTCTTGGTGCTTGTTTTAGACCGTACAGAGCTTTCTCCAGATTATAAACATAATCTGGGCTGGTATGATCTACGAAGTCAGGAGGCTGTGCTACATACACTTCCTCGTTAGGATGTACTGAATGATTCTTAGGTCTAGGTACAAGTTTCCATACTTTATTTCGTTCAAATTGATTTAACTCTTATTGCATAGCGTCTATCCATCTTGGGTCTGCTAAGGCCTCATCTATCTGCTTAGGTTCTATATGTGATAGAAATACAACATCAAAATGATCGTGAGATAGCTGGCATCTTGTGCGAACAGGGGATTCGAAATTACCTATGACTTGCTCGGGTGGATGATTTCTGTTCCACCGGAGATTAAGTCCAATGGGATTTGTTCTTTTTTCCCCTGTGTTAGTGGATGGTTTGCAACGACTGGATCAGCAGACGCCATTTTATGTGGAGTATCGCTGGCTTGTGCGTCTGCTTCCAACTGGTAAGAAGTGTTTGCGACTGGTTGACCAGTCGTTGGTGAAGACATGCTTGCAGCTGGATGTCCAGACTTTGATCTTGTGATTCTTGCGACTGGTTGCACTAAGTCTGGTTTCTCAATGTTCGTTGGCGCAACGTCTGATTTATTGTCTTATGGTTGAGCACTTGTCGCAACATCTCCAGCAGCTGGTGCACTTGGGGAATTTGGATCCTGCGACTGGTCCATGTTAGTTATATTAATAACTACTGCATTACCTGGAAGATCCTGTTGAACATTGTTATGCGTAGTGACCACTGCTGGTTGTTCTTCCTCAGCTGAATATCTTTGTGGCACGTCGTCGTCGTCTGATTCCTATAGACTTGTTGACTCCAGACGTGAACACAAGTCATGTAAGCTTGCAACTGAATTGGACTTGAAGCTTGTTTCATCAAATACCACGTGAGCAGGTTCTTCAACTGTTAAGCTCCGAGTTTTGAACACTCTATATGCTTTGCTCAGTGATGAATATCCTAAGAATACACCTACATCAGATTTAGATTCAAAGGCTGTTAGATGCTTCTTGCCATTATTGTGAATGAAACACTTGCATCCGAACACCCTGAAATACGAAATATCAGGCTTTTTGCCATTCCAGATCTCATATGGGGTTTTATCGTGCATCCAATTAATCATCGATCTGTTCTGAGTGTAACACGTTGTGTTAACTGCTTCTCCCAGAATTTTTCAGAAATGCCTGAATATGCAATCATAGATCTTGCAGCTTCTTTTAATGTGCGGTTTCTCCTTTCAGCTAACCCGTTTTGCTGAGGAGTTCTAGCTGCAGAGAGCTCATGCTTTATCTCCAAGTCTTCCAAACAAGAAGTTAATTTAAAATTTAAAAACTCAGTACCGTGATCACTTCTTATCCGGTTGACTGAACAAGATCTGTCATTTTGTAAACGTTTCAAAAGGCGTATCAGCTGGTCGGTGGTTTCAGTTTTACTTTTAAAAACAACACCCAAGTATATTTTAAAAAATCATCTGTTGGATCTGTTTTGACAGATCCTAATTAAGTTTTGAATTACACAAAACCTATTGTTGTTATTCTAACAATTCTATTCTAAGTGCGCAGATTTCAGGTCGAAGAATATGTCCAGCAGATGTTTCACAATGAATGTTCAGCAGTTGGTTTGATGATTCATGGAATCGGCAGTTGGATTAGCGATGGAGACGTCCAGAGTTATTTCACCTGTTCGTAATCAGGCGTAGGCCAAAGTTGAACCAGCTGGAGGCGCAAGATTGGAAGCAATTATAAGTACTGCTGATGAATCTATCAGTAGTCGCGTTTATAAGTACTGTTAATGAATCTATTAACAGTCGCCTTTCAAGAAGCTGGATGTTTAGCGAGATGATGAAGATCAGCTGGATCGAAGTGAAGAAGCGAGATGATGAAGATCAGCTGGAGCGCTAAGTTTGGATGACATCAGCAGTGACGTCATCATTCAGCAGGAGCTACAGTGATCAGATGAAGATTCAGCAGATGAGAAGAGTTGCGCTTATTATGGAATGAACTGTGATGACATCAGCATTGATGTCATCACAATCAGCAGAAGAAGTTGAGCGCAAAAGCTGAAGCGACGTCGTATTGAGAATCAGCAGATGGAACGAAGCGCGAGACAGGAAGCGACGTCGTGTTGAGATTCAGCAGATGAAGTAGTTGATGACGTCATCGGTGACGTCATCCAGTCGCAAGAATCAGCAGGTAGCTTGCATTCCAGTCGCAAGAGGAAGCGACGTCGTAGAGGAGATCCAGTCGCGAGCTACAGTGCAATCAGCAGATGCTTTTTGGAGTTAGCGAGAGCAAAACGATGTCGTTTACATAAGTTGATACGACAGCGTTTTGCTATTGCAATGAAGATTCAGCAGGAAGACTTTGCGTTGTTATTTCAGCAGACGAAGCTACAGTGCATCCAGTCGCAACGCAAAGATATCCAGTCGCAAGATGAACCAGTCGCAAGCAACACTTGCATTCCAGTCGCAAGAGGAAGCGACGTCGTAGAGGAGATCCAGTCGCGAGCTACAGTGCAATCAGCAGATGCTTTTTGGAGTTAGCGAGAGCAAAACGATGTCGTTTACATAAGTTGATACGACAGCGTTTTGCTATTGCAATGAAGATTCAGCAGGAAGACTTTGCGTTGTTATTTCAGCAGACGAAGCTACAGTGCATCCAGTCGCAACGCAAAGATATCCAGTCGCAAGATGAACCAGTCGCAAGCAACAGCAGTACTTCCAGTCGAGAGATTATTTGAATCAGCTGTTGCTAATCAACCAGTCGCAAGCTTTGCACATTCAGTCGACTTGGTTCCCAGGCGCAAAGAATTGAAGAAGAAGCAAAGCGCAGCAGTCGTAGGAGTTAATCAGCAGCGAAGCAGTTGACGAATTATCAAAGTTGGATGTCAACTGCTGAGCTCAATTCAAAATGGAGAAAGCGACAGAAGCCTACAAAAGAAAAGGACGCAAGTACTGTTCTTGTGTCGGTACTTTACAGAGGAGCGTTGCACCAAAGTGGAAAGAAGACAAGACAGCCTTCTGGAGTGCTGAAGAGTTTTTGGAAGCTTTCTAACGGGAAGTATTTTACAGAGGCTATATATTCGAGGCAACGCCCATTGAAGAAGTGTCTGTCGATAGAGTGAACGAGACGCTTTGCGTTCGTTCAGTTGGTGCTACTACAATACTGTGGGAAATATTCATTGATTACACAGTGCACCAACAGAGGGAAAATAATCTGAAGTGAAGCTGTCAACTAATCATTCGAGAGAGAGTTTCATTGCAGTTGACAGTGTAGCTAGAATTAGCTTGTTAGAGAATTTCCCTCGTGTGTGAGAAAAACAGAGAGTTGAGCGTTCATTGTATCAATCTCACACACCCGGATTCATTCACACCTGTTTGTGAATGAATCTCGAAATATGTTCACAGATTGCGTCCAAGCATGAAGACGTTAAACTCTTGTGTATGTAGTTAGTCACACAGTTGCGGCTGATGTGCAGTTATGAAGTAGTGGATCCTTCCGAGGTGGAAGAAGGGGAGATGTAGGATGTTGATATCCGAACTTTCATAAACAAATATGCTTTGTATCGTGCTCTGTTATTCATTCAGCAGTCTATTTACTTAGCACGCATAGGAAATCAGCACGCACGCACTAATCAGCACTTGCTTATATCTTAGCATACGCAGTTCAGCTTAGCATCACATTTCAGCAGCACACAAGCACAAGTCTCGAACAGATTTATGTTGTACATAAATCTGTTTGAGTTGTTTTAAAATATAGGATTCAGTTCTGGTATTTTCCGCATGATTTTTTAAATCATACCAGATCGGTTTCCGGTGCTCTTCTAGTGAGTTTTTATGTGTTCAAGAACAACGAGCTATTGCAGCTCAAGGAGTTTATATCAGCAGCCAGCAAAATCTCTTAAAAGCCTTTCAAATGCGCTGATGCTGCTGATCTTTCTTATTGATCCTAATTATAAACGGACCAACATCATCAACTACTGCAAGGGTGTAGGATGTTCCCCCTAAGCTTGTTACTGAAATAGGACCAAAAAGATCCATATGTAAAAGCTCAAGGCAACTGGAAGAACGTTTTCCTCCTTTATTTTTGAAAGTCGATTTTATTTGTTTTCCCAGCTGACATGCTGCACAGATCTTATCCTTAGAAAAGCTGATTTTTGGCAGACCAGAGACCATATCATGTTGACTCAGCTTAGCAAGTGTTTTAAATGCAAGATGATTCATTCTTTGATGCCACTACCAGCTCTTGGAAGAGCCAGCTGCAAGGCACAACTGTTCAGGTTCCAGCTGATCTGACCAGTCGATGATGTAGGTATTCCCCGAACGTTTACCTACCAACACAGTCAGACCACTTGGACTCTAAACCGTGCACGTGTGTTGTTGAAACTGGATTGTGTAACCTTTGTCACACAGCTGACGTGTGGTGTGACGTCTGTTAGCAGCTTTTTATTTCCTGTCATGTGTCTTGCACAGCCGCTATCCAGGTACCACAATGTTGTTTCAGCTGCTTCTTTGTACCTATTATCCTGCAATCAAACAAGCAGCTTTTGGTAACCAATTTTACTTGGGTCCAGATTGGATTACCCCTTTTGGGACCCAGACTTGAATTACCCTTACAGTCTTTCCAGTATGTGGGTCCACAAAAGTCTGTGCATAATTGCGGTGAGATCTGTTGAGTTTTGATTTCACATTTTGGCCATATGAATCTCTCCTTGGCTGAGTATTTTTCCAACCAGTTTTTACCTTCTTTGAGCTACGCCACGGCTGGTTAGGAACAAACGGTTTTTGACCAGCTTTCGCTTTGTCTTTGTCCAGTGTCTTGTATAGGATGTCCCTGGCCACATTGTCCAAGTTAGCTTTCTTCTTGTCATCATTTGTATATTCATGTTTGGCTTTCTCAAGAAACTGAGGCTCTCCATTTGTTACAGCAACCGCCAGATTGGGCTTCATTATCTTCAATGGCCCTTCAGTAATAACAGTCCACATCTCATCATCCATAGCAGCCAGATGCGCCTGCATGCGAATCTTCCAATCATCGTAGTCCTCTCTGGAGAACAAAGGAATCTTGTTTTGAGAGGTAGACATATTTGTAAAATAACGCACAAACAAATACTGTTCAATAACTGAGAAGCGCCTGCTCTGATACCAATTGATGGTCCCAAAAATAGGATCAAAACAAGTACAGGAGTTCAGAAGGGGGGGGGGGGTTGAATGAACTCCTTTGATTTTAAACTTTTCAAATTATTTTCAAAGACGTTTTACACGCGCTGTTTATCTCAGTTAAATGCAAATCTCTCGGCTAACTAAAAAGTGCGGAATAAAGCCGATTAATTTGTGAACAGTAAGCTATAAATAAGTAAGTGCGTAAATGTAAAGAGTAGGGTCAAGAGTTTGTTTCTGGAAGTTCGGATATTAATATACTACGTCTCCCCTTCTTCCTTATTCAGGAAGGATACACTAGAAGATTTGATGCACACAGTCCTTCTGCAGACACCCGATCACACAAGCCTCACTTGTATGAACTCCTAGTATCTCCACAACAATCCACGCAGATGCA
Organism: Dorcoceras hygrometricum; assembly: GCA_001598015.1. Taxonomy (NCBI): domain Eukaryota; kingdom Viridiplantae; phylum Streptophyta; class Magnoliopsida; order Lamiales; family Gesneriaceae; genus Dorcoceras; species Dorcoceras hygrometricum. Next base: position 112,167 of record KV017251.1, read on the forward strand.
GCTGCTGGTTTACAACACTTATCAATATTTTCAAACGACTTTTTGAGAAGCGTTTGTTAGACTCAAATGATTTAACAAAGAATACAATGCTATGAGTACTGTAAATTTTCTCTGGTGTCTAAACACAGAAGCTAGATTCAAAAGATTGAACCAGAGAATAGACTTGAATGTTTATCTATGAATATCAACAGTAATGTTCTTCGAGTCTTGTGAGCTTTTTGAATATATTCAACAGATAGAATGATCTGGGAGTATTTTGACAGCGTGACCGCGATGATAATGATGAAGGATGTTTCTTCAATCCAGCTTCAGGCATTTATAGGCTTCGTCCAACGATCATAAATGCTTCAAAGGAAAATAAATCCCGTTTGAATCTCTGTGAAAATTGTACGCCGTAAAACCTGCTCCACTAAAAGTAAATTGCCCATTGACAGAGCCAATTTGTCGTATACCATTTTTGTGCAAACATTAAAAAACGGCCTCTGTACATCGTACTATTTACCCAAAATAGTACCTACGCTGTCTCCTCAATTCCAGGCAATTGTACGATTCTACATATCTTTTCTATTTTGAGTATACAATCGTATTTGAATCAATTTGAACTTGCGCCTGGAATTCTTTATCTTAACTAGCTCCAACTTCCTACGTCGTTTGCAATGTTGCGACTGGAAAATGTTTAAATGTATGCAGCGACTGGTTTCCTTTATACCACGTGCGTTTTTCCAACGACTGGTTCTTTATTAAATCCAACGACTGGTTAGTTAAAACGCTGACGTTTTAACTTATCCATGCGACATCGTTTTGCTAAAAACTCTCGATTGGTTAAATATAACACTGTAGCTCTCGTCTGGTTCTACAAACCATCAACTGATAAAGCCACATAACTGCGTCTGGATTACCCAACGACTAGTCAAACTTCTTTACTGTAGCTTGCGTCTGGATTACTATATCTTGCGTCTGGTTCTGTAATCCACTGTAGACTGTGACTGTTTCTAAAGCACTGTAGCTTGCATCTGGATTACTATATCTTGCGTCTGGTTCTGTAATCCACTGTAGACTGCGACTGTTTCTAAAGCACTGTAGCATGCGTCTGGATTACTATATCTTGCGTCTGGTTCTGTAATCCACTGTAGACTGTGACTGTTTCTAAAGCACTGTAGCTTGCGTCTGGTTCCAAAGCCCTGTCCTGCGACTGGTTCAACAAATTACTGTAGCTCTCGTCTGGTTGACTGATTTCAATACGCTGTCGTTTTGACTTATTCAAACCCTGTCGTTTTGACTTATTCAAACGCTGTCGTTTTGCAGTCTTTACACTAACACTCAAATACTTGCGTCTGATGCAATGTTCCCTTCGTCTGAATATCACAAACAACCCTATCGTCTGGATCCTTTCTTACTGTTATCAACGTCTGTATTTCTTGACTTATTTTGTTATCACCACAACTAATAAATTTTATCCTAACAAAGAGGAAGAGGTAGGACGACTAGACGTACCGTGGAGGAGTCTAGGGCAGGTATTGATGATGATGTTCATCAGGTTGAGAATGTTACTAGACAGATAGGCGAGATGGAGTTGGTCCTAGCTAGGTTTCAACGGACGAACCCTCCGAAGTTTTCTGCAGCAGAGGGTGGTGCAGTGGCTGAGGCTTGGTTAGCTCAGATGGAGGAGTTGTTTGATACTCTGGAGTACGCTCCCGAGAAGAGACTGAAGCTGGCGGTGTTGCAGCTGAGAGACAATGCACAGCGCTGTTGGAGAGATACTTCTCGTATCCTTCGAGATAGTGGGGCTGTGATCACTTGGGAGAGCTTCTGTGAGGCGTTCAGACAGGAGTATACCCCGGATTCCTTCTATAACAGTCGGGAGCGGGAGTTTGACAACTTGAAGCAGGGTAGCATGCGAGTGGTTGAGTATGCCCGACAGTTTTCTGCACTTTTGGTTTACCAGCCACACGTTGCCAACCAGAAGAGGACAGAGAGGAACAAATTTCTGAAAGGCTTGAGGCCTGATTTGTACCGGATGGTTTTGTCTGGATCCCCTGTGACCTACATTGAAGCTGTGAACAATGCGGTCGACATTGAGGATAGTTTGATGGAGGCCGATGCTCCGATGCAGCCATCATCTGGGCGTGCTTTTCAATCGGTGCAGGAAATATCGCTGTCGTTTCAGTCTCCCAAAGGGTCGCAGCAGTCGAGTCGCCAACAGTTTAGGCCTCGGGGAAAGCAATTTAAGAAGAAGGCGAACTCGAGTTCCTCTGGTTCCACGAGTTCTGGTAGCAGTGGTTCTGGCGGTGGATTTTGTGGTCAGTGCGGAGGTAGACATCCGACTTCGCAGTGTCGTGGTGTTCAGGGGACTTGCAATAACTTTGCACAGCCGGGATATTTTCAGAGAGCATGTCCATTGTTGAGGGGACAGACTTCAGTTCCTTCACAGCAGGGTTCGGCTGGTGGTTCTTCGCAGAGACCACAGTGTCCTGTTCCGACTCAGCGATCTGGTGTGAGGATTGAGAAATTTGAATTTAGAATTTTCAAATTTTCAGATTTCAGATTTTGTGATTTTTGGTGAAATCTGATTTGAGAATTTCAGATCTCTTGTCGAGCATTTCAGATTTCTAGTCGCAAGAGTTATCGGGTGAAAGCTGCACGTGAATTGGAGTTGATTTGGTGAACTTGAGGTAGAAATCTGATTCTTTAGCGTTAAGAAGTGAAACGCGCCGTTTTGGGTGTGTTTGAGTGTGAGATCTGCTCGGTAGGGATCTGGTGGTCGAGTATAGCGCTCAGAGTAAAACTCCGTCGTTTGGCAGGGATCTGTTAGTGTTGTAGTACTTCAGACCTTGCCTTAGCGTATTTTGTATTGGTTCCAAAACGCCGTCGTTTGTTTGAGTGGTATGACGTTTGTTTGAGTGGTACGACGTCGTTTAGATATAGTTAGCGAGGGATCTGTTTCACGTGTGAGATGTCTGTTGAAGAGGCATGGGTCAGATGTCAATGTTGGTCAACTCTTTCAGTAGCGTGATCGCTGGTGTGCGAGAAGCGACGATGAGCGCTAGTTTCAGATGTCACCGATGCGACGTCGTTTGATTAAGTTAGTGCGTCTTCGTTTTGACCATCAGCGGTTAGCGTGATTGTATTGTGCGATCGGAGAGATCTGATTTTGTATCGCTGGTGCATTTCACACTTCACGCGTACGATGTCGTTTTGTTTAGCGCGCGGGTGTTAGCGTTAGCGCTGAGAAATATGATGTGTTGAGCGCTGTTCGAGAGATCTGTTTGGCGCTCGGAAGAGATGCAGGGATCTGTTTTAGTCGAGAGTTGTCTTATTCGATAGAGATTGAATAGAGGATTTTAATACAAGTGTTGAGCAACACTTAGTACATTTTCAACTCGATATTTATTATCCTTATCTCTGTTGAAACCCTCGACCGACACTGTTCATTCGAACATTTTTCTCCGTTAGATTCCCATCATTTCCAACTTTTGTTTTGTACAAGCTAGGTGGCGCTGAACTCCCCTTGGTTAGCTCTTTCGATTGCTACCCATTTGAGGCTCTGAATCGCCGTTGGAGAGGAAGTGCGAAGTGGCTGGACGTTCGAAGATTTCTGAGAAATCTGTGACGTTCGTTCTTCAGCTCTTTTGAGTTTTGGGTGAGCATTCTTTGGATTAGCTGTTAGAACTTTAATTAGAGGTCATACCAGATTTGAGTCTTCGGCAGTAGACGTTAAGCAGAATTGATATGGTATTGAATTGATGTTATACGATGATTTATCAGATTTCAGCTTCCAGGAGCCTTCTGCCTTGGTTGAGGAAGCCCGGAGAGATCTGTTTCGTTTAGGCCGTGAGTTGTCGTGCCCTGTTCGAATCAGTGAGGTAGAATTAAGCTGTTGAGGTATGAATTTGAGCAACTCTGGACAGCTTTGATGCTTGAGCATGCGTATATTTCTGGATGTGAAATCTGGTGGATTCGATGGATGTATTTACGTGGAACAGATTGATGATTTACATGATTTGATGTTCTGTTTTCATGTATGATTTATTGTATGCATTCATATTGAATATTGATTGCCATTCATGCATACATATCGAGCCTGACAGATTGATTGATGATCTGATTGAGAGCCACGTTGTGACTGGCCGACAGATGTGTCGTGCCCGAAAAGTCCAACGCTATCATCGGAGTTGTGACTGCTGGATTCGAGTGTCTACCACCGAGCTGTGATGGGCTGACGGGCCCCGATGATCATGGACAGATGATTTCCATCGGCCGATTTTACTGTGCGTGGTATAGAGGCTCGCTTGAGATGATTTTCCAGTCGATTTGCTGGTCTAGCTATCCGATCTTTGACAGCCCTCATGCATTTCATAGCATTGATTTATAGCATGTTGCATGGTTAGCTGTTTAGATAGCTCTTCGTACTGAGTCTTGACCTCGTATTTGTTTTCCTGCTTTTGTGTTGTTTGGGTCTGCGTTACCCACTTGCAGGATCTTCAGGCAACCAAGCTGGACATAGTGGAGGTTCAGCTGATCGATCCCCGTTCCCTTGAGTCCCAGTTATTTTATTATGTATCGAACCCGGGGGATTCCCCGTGTCATATGTATTTCGGGGATCTATATTTGAATTGATAATTGATGTTACCTGTTTTATATGAGTTTGAGTCAACTCATATTTTGAGTATCGATATTTTGAATGTATGTTTTGAGTCCAGGCCCAACTTATTTCGAAAAATTTTTAAGCCCTAATTTTATGCTTCCGCTATTATGTGCTTATTTGTGCTATAATCTCTGTTTAATAACACGGGGCCTGACATTTTTGGTATCAGAGCTTAAACTGGGATAAGCTCGATTTCCTTTGATCACACTCGAGTCTAGGCTCAGAGTTTTGATTTGATTTTGATTGACTTTGTGATTTATGTGATCTTTTATTCTGTCTATGTGATATATCTGCTGTGAGATCTTACCTCTAGATTTGTTTAGATGCCGCCGAGGAGAGGAAGAGGTAGGGCGACTAGACGTACCGAGGAGGAGTCTAGGGCAGGTAGTGATGATGATGTTCATCAGGTTGAGAATGTTACTAGACAGATAGGCGAGATGAAGTTGGTCCTAGCTAGGTTTCAGCGGACGAACCCTCCGACGTTTACTGCAGCCGAGGGTGGTGCGATGGCTGAGGCTTGGTTAGCTCAGATGGAGGAGTTGTTTGATACTCTGGAGTACGCTCCTGAGAAGAGACTGAAGCTGGCGGTGTTGCAGCTGAGGGACAATGCACAGCGCTGGTGGAGGGGTACTTCTCGTATCCTTCGTGATAGTGGGGCTGTGATCACATGGGAGAGCTTCTGTGAGGCGTTCAGACAGGAGTATACCCCGGATTTCTTCTATAACAGCCGGGAGCGGGAGTTTGACAACTTGAAGCATGGTAGCATGCGAGTGGCTGAGTATGCCCTTTGTTGGAGGTTGAGGCTCCGATTCAACCGACTACTGGACGCACCTATCATCCTGTGCAGGATGCGTCGCAATCTTTCTATTCTCCTCAGGGGTCGCAGCAGCAGCAGTCAAATCGCCAAAGGTTTCGACCTCAAGGGAAACTGTTTAAGAAGAAGGCGGATTCGAGTTCCTCTGGTTCTGCGAGTTCTGGTTCTGGCAGTGGTTCTGGAAGTGGTTCTAGTGGCATGTCTTGTGGACAGTGCGGAGGAAGGCATCCGACTTTGCAGTGTCGTGGAGTTCAGGGGTCCTGCCGTAATTGTGGACAGCCAGGACACTTTGTTAGAGTGTGTCCTTTTTTGAGGGGTCAGTCTTCAGTTCCTTCGCAGCAGGGATCAGCTCGTGGTTCTTCTCAGAGACCGCAGTTTCCTGCCCCTACCCAGTGATCTGGATTACAACCCCGTGAGGCTTCTAGGTTTGGAGCACCTTCGAGACCTCAGTTCCAGATTCCACAGCAGGCTCAGGCGAACGCTTTGACGAGAGAACAGGCTGAGGAGGCGCCTGGTATGATGATCGCTGGTACATTCTTTATTTTTGATTATCCTGCGAGAGTTCTATTTGACACTGGTGCATCACACTCTTTTATTTCTGAGTTGTTTGTTTGTGAGTATGGGTTGAGTTCTTCCCCATTGTGTGATGTTGTTTCCATGTCTACCCCTGCTGGTGTGAATCTGTGGTCCCGTGAAGTGGTGTTGGACTGTGTGCTTTGATTTGATGAGCATGTTTTGGTGTCCCATCTGATTGTTTTGGGAATAAGGGATTTTGATTGCATCTTTGGGATGGATGTATTGTCTAGCTATAAGGCTACTGTTGACTGTTTTCATGGTGTGGTGAGATATCACCCTGACTCGGGTGATAAGTGGGAGTTCTACGGTGCCGATTCGCGCTCGAAGATTCCACTGGTGTCCACCATGGAGATGTTTAGCCTGTTATCGCTGGATAATGCTGGATTCATGATTTACACGCTAGATAGTTCCCAAGAGCCCGGATTGGAGTTGAGTGACATTCCGATCATCCAAGATTTTCCCGACGTGTTTCCAGATGAGATTCCTAGATTCCCTCCACGACGTGAGATCGATTTCAGCATCGAGTTGGTTCCCGGTACCGCCCCGATTTCTAGAGCTCCGTATCGGTTGCCGCCCGTAGAGTTGAAAGAGCTGAAGGATCAGTTGAGAGATCTCTTGGAAAAAGGCTTCATCAGACCGACTATGTTACCTTGGGGAGCTCCGATTCAGGATGGGTCTATGAGGATGTGCGTGGATTTCCGGCAGTTGAACAAAGCGACGGTGAAGAACAAGTATCCTTTGCCGAGGATTGATGACTTGTTCGATCAGTTGCAAGGATCGATCGTATACTCAAAGATTGATTTGCGCTCTGTTTATCACCAGTTGCGGATTAGAGACGCTGACGTGGCGAAGACAGCTTTCCGGACTCGATATGGGCATTATGAGTTTCTGGTCATGCCGTTTGGGTTGACGAATGCCCCAACTGTTTTCATGGATTTGATGAATCGCGTCTTTAGTGAGTACATCGATCGGTTCGTTATCGTCTTCATAGATGACATCCTAGTGTATTCGAGGAGCTTGAGAGAGCATAAGGAGCATCTGAGAATGGTGTTGCAGAGATTGAGAGACTCGCAATTGTATGCCAAGTTCAGCAAGTGTGAATTCTGGCTTGATCGGATTATCTTTTTAGGTCAAGTGATTTCGGCGCAAGGGATTTCGGTGGATCCGAGTAATGTCAAAGCAGTTCTTAACTGGGAGAGACCTAGGAACGTTTCAGAGATCCGTAGCTTCTTGGGATTGGCTGGCTATTACAGGCGTTTTATCGAGAAGTTCTCTTCGATAGCCAGACCTCTGACTCAGTTGACTTAGAAGGATAGGAAGTTCGTTTGGACTGACGAGTGCGAGTATAGTTTTCAGACGTTGAAGGAGAAGTTGACTACTGCTCCTGTTTTGGCTCTACCGTCTGGATCCAACGGATTCGTTGTGTGCTCCGCGCTTCTATCAATGGTTTAGGATGTGTTCTGTTGCAGAACGGGTATGTGATTGCCTCGCGTCTCGACCAGATTTAGTATCAGCCTGGGCGGATGAACTCGGTTGCCGATGCTTTGAGTAGGAAGACCCAGCCTGTGATGCTTTCGTCTTTGAGTGTCTCTAAAGTCTATGAGCATTTGAGTACTTCTGGTTGGCGTTTCCAGCCGGGTGATCAGTACTTTATGGTTTCTTCTATTCAAGTAGAACTGCAGATTGTGAGTGACATTAGGGAGGCGCAGAGGACTGATCCTTATGTTCATGAGTTGAAGATTAAAGCCCGAAGTGGTCAGTCTGATGATTTCTCTGTTTCTTTGGATGGATGTCTAAGATTTCGAGGAAGATTGGTGGTTCCGAACTTGATCGATTTGAAAGAGACCATTATGAATGAAGCGCATTGTAGTCAGTACAGTGTGCATCCGGGCGAGAGAAATATGTACCATGCCTTGAAGTCTCACTACTGGTGGGAAGTCATGAAGAGCGACATCTCTGGTTTTGTTGCTAGATGTTTGAATTGCCAGCAGGTCAAGGCTGAGAGAAGGAGACCTGGTGGATTGCTACAGAGTTTGGAGGTGCCCCAATGGAATTGGGAGCACATCGCCATGGATTTTGTGACTCACTTACCTCGGTCGAGTAGGGGATGTGATGCGATTTGGGTGGTGATTGATAGACTTTCGAAGTCAGCCCATTTCATTCCCTATGACGTGAGGTGTTCGATGAATAAAATGGCAAAGCTGTATATCGACCATGTGGTAAGATTGCATGGAGTGCCTGTTTCGATAGTGTCCGATAGAGATCCAAGATTCACTTCCCGATTTTGGAAGAGCTTGCAGGCAGTGATGGGTTCGAGATTGGCTATGAGTACAGCCTCTCACCCACAGAAAGATGGTCAGTCTGAGCGGACCATCCAGACTTTAGAGGATATGCTGCGTGCATTTGTGATGGATTTCAGTGGTGGCTGGCAGGATTCTTTGTCCTTGGTTGAGTTTTCGTATAATAATAGCTACCAGGTGACTATCGGAATAGCTCCATTTGAGGCTTTGTATGGTCGAAAATGCAGATCTCCGATTTGTTGGGAAGAAGTTGGTGAGAAACAACTTTCTACCCCTGAGTTTGTGCAGCACATGAAAGATCAGATTGATTTGATTCTCAGTAGAATGAAGGCTGCACAAGATAGATTTACCAGCTATGCTAATAGAAGACGCAGACCATTGGGGTTTGAGGTTGGTGATCGAGTATTCCTCAAATTTTCTCCTTTCAAGAGCGTGATGAGATTCAGATTTAAAGGCAAATTAGCTCCTAGATTCGTTGGTCCCTTTGAGATTATTGAGCGGATTGGACAGTTGGCTTATCGATTGAGACTGCCTGATGAGTTGGCAGCGATACATGATGTCTTTCATGTGTCTATGTTGAGAAAATATGAGCCAGATCCTTCCCATGTTTTGAGAACCGACGAAGTTGAGCTGGATTCTGCCTTAAGCTATGTCGAATATCCAGTGCAGATCCTGGATAGGAAGGAGAAGCAGCTGAGGAACAAGATAATTCCGTTGGTGATGGTCCAATGGAGTAAGCATGGCCGAGAAGAAGCTACCTGGGAGGTTGAGGAGAATATGAGACAGGATTGGCCTCATCTATTTGAGCACTGATTGTGAGAATTTTTCCAGGTAATTTCTGGTTTTCGCTTCGAATTTAATGTAGTCTTTTGTGTTGGTTTGAATGTTTGATTGTTTCTTCCCTTGTGTTTGCCTTTCATTTCGAGGACGAAATCTCTTAAGGTGGGGAGAATTTGAGGATTGAGAAATTCGAATTTAGAATTTTCGAATTTTCAGATTTCAGATTTTGTGATTTTTGGTGAAATCTGATTTGAGAATTTTAGATCTCTCGTCGAGCATTTCAGATTTCTAGTCGCAGGAGTTATCGGGTGAAAGCTGCGCGAGAATTGGAGTTGATTTGGTGAACTTGAGGTAGAAATCTGATTCTTTAGCGTTAAGAAGTGAAACGCGCCGTTTTGGGTGTGTTTGAGTGTGAGATCTGCTCGGTAGGGATCTGGTGGTCGAGTATAGTGCTCAGAGTAAAACTCCGTCGTTTGGCAGAGATCTGTTAGCGTTGTAGTACTTTAGACCTTGCCTTAGCGTATTTTGTATTGGTTCCAAAACGTCGTCGTTTGTTTGAGTGGTACGACGTTTGTTTGAGTGGAACGACGTCGTTTAGATATAGTTAGCGAGAGATCTGTTTCACGTGTGAGACATTTGTTGAAGAGGCGCGGGAGCAGATGTCAACGCTGGTCAACTCTTTCAGTAGCGTGATCGCTGGTGTGCAAGAAGCAACGATGAGCGCTAGTTTCAGATGTCACCGATGCGACGTAGTTTGATTAAGTTAGTGCGTCGTCGTTTTGACCATCAGCGCTTAGCGTGATTGTATTGTGCGATCGGAGAGATCTGATGTTGTATCGCTGGTGCATTTCAGACTTCACGCGTACGATGTCGTTTTGTTTAGCGCGCGGATGTTAGCGTTAGCACTGAGAAATCTGATGAGTTGAGCGCTGTTCGAGAGATCTGTTTGGCGCTAGGAAGAGATGCAGGATCTGTTTTGTCGAGAGTTGTCTTATTCGATAGAGATTGAATAGAAGATTTTAATACAAGTGTTGAGCAACACTTAGAACATTTTCAACCCGATATTTCTTATCCTTATCTCTGTTGAAACCCTCGACCGATACTGTTCATTCGAATATTTCTCCGTTTGATTCCCATCGTTTCCAGCTTTTGTTTTGGACAAGCTAGGTGGCGCTGAACTCCCCTTGGTTAGCTCTTTCGATTGCTACCCATTTGAGGCTCTGAATCGCCGTTGGAGAGGAAGTGCGAAGTGGCTGGACGTTCGAAGATTTCTGAAAAATCTGTGACGTTCGTTCTTCAGCTCTTTTGAGTTTTGGGTGAGCATTTCCTATTGTTTTAAGCTTTGGATTAGCTGTTAGAACTTTAATTAGAGTTCAGACCAGATTTGAGTCTTCGGCAGTAGATGTTAAGCAGAATTGATATGGTATTGAATTGCTGTTATACGATGTATCAGATTTAAGCTTCCAGGAGCCTTCTGCCTTGGTTGAGGAAGCCCGGAGAGATCTGTTTTGTTTAGGCCGTGAGTTGCCGTGCCCTGTTGGAATCAGTGAGGTAGAATTAATCTGTTGAGGTATGAATTTGAGCAACTCTAGACAGCTTTGATTCTTGAGCATGCGTATATTTCAGGCTGTGAAATCTGGTGGATTCGATGGATGTATTTACGTGGAACAGATTGATGATTTATATGATTTGATGTTCTGTTTTCACGTATGATTTATTGTATTCATTGATATTGAATATTGATTGCCATTCATGCATACATATCGAGCCTGATAGATTGATTGATGACCTGATTGAGAGCCACGTTGTGACTGGCCGATAGATGTGTCGTGCCCGAAAAGTCCAACGCTATCATCAGAGTGGTGACTGCCGGATTCGAGTGTCTACCACCGAGCTGTGATGGGCTTACGGGCCTCGATGATCACGGACCGATTATTTCCACCGGCCGATTTTGCTGTGCATGGTATAGAGGCTCGCTTGAGATGATTTGCCAGTCGATTTGCTGGTCTAGCTATCAGATCTTTGATAGCCCTCATGCATTTCATAGCATTTATTTATAGCATGTTGCATGATTAGCTGTTTAGATAGCTCTTCGTACTGATGCTTGACCTCGTATTTGTTTTCCTGTCTTTTGGGCTGTGCATGGTATAGAGGCTCGCTTGAGATGATTTGCCAGTCGATTTGCTGGTCTAGCTATCAGATCTTTGATAGCCCTCATGCATTTCATAGCATTTATTTATAGCATGTTGCATGATTAGCTGTTTAGATAGCTCTTCGTACTGATGCTTGACCTCGTATTTGTTTTCCTGCTTTTGTGTTGTTTGGTTCTGTGTTACCCACTTGCAGGATCTTCAGGTAACCAAGCTGGACAGAGTGGAGGTTCAGCTGGTCGATCCCCGTTCCCATGAGTCCCAGTTATTTTATTATGTATCGAACCCAGGGGATGCCCCGTGTCATATGTATTTTGGGGATCTGTATTTGAATTGATAATTGATGTTACCTGTTTTATATGAGTTTGAGTCAACTCGTATTTTGAGTATCGATATTTTGAATGTATGTTTTGAGTCCAGGCCCAACTTAAAAATTTTTAAGCCCTAATTTTATGCTTCCGCTATTATGTGCTTATTTGTGCTATAATCTCTGTTTATTAGCACGGGGCCTGACATCTGGATTTCAGCCTAGTGGACCATCTAGGTTTGGAGGACTTCAGAGACCTCAGTTCCAGATTCCCCAGCAGGCTCAGGAGAACGCTTTGACGAGAGAGCAGGCTTAGGAGACGCCTGGCATAGTGATCGCAGGTACATGTTCTATTTTCGATTATCCTGTGAGAGTTTTATTGACACTAGTGCATCACACTCTTTTATTTCTGAGTTGTTTGTTTGTGCGTATGGGTTGAGTTCTTCCCCATTGTGTGATGTTGTTTCCGTGTCTATCCCTGCTGGGTGGTCCCGTGAAGGGGTGTTGGATTGTGTGCTTCGATTTGATGAGCACGTTTTGGTGTCCAATCTGATTGTTTTGGAAATCTGAGATTTTGATTGCATCTTGGGAATGGACGTATTATCTACCTATAAGGCTACTGTTGACTGTTTTCATGGTGTGGCGAGATTTCGCCCTGACTCGGGTGAGAGGTGGGAGTTCTATGGTGCTGATTCACGCTCGAAGATTCCACTGGTGTCCGACATGGAGATGTTTAGCCTTCTATTGTTGGATAATGCTTCATGATTTACGCGCTTGACATTTCCCAAGAGCCCCGATTGGAGTTGAGCGACCTTCCGATCGTCCGAGAGTTTCCCGATGTGCTCCCGGATGAGATTCCTGGATTCCCTCCACGACGTGAGATCGATTTCAGCATCGAGTTGGCGCCCGGTACCACCTCGATTTCTAGAGCTCCTTACCGGTTGGCGCCAGCAGAGTTGAAAGAGCTGAAGGATCAGTTGAGAGATCTCTTGGAGAAAGGCTTCATCAGACCAAGTATGTCCCTTGGGGAGCTCCGATTATTTTTGTGAAGAAGAAGGATGGATCTATGAGGATGTGCATGGATTTTCGCAGTTGAATAAAGCGACGGTGAAGAACATGTATCCTTTGCCGAGGATTGATGACTTGTTCGATCAGTTGTAGGGATCGGTCGTTTACTCAAAGATTGATTTGCGCTCTGGTTATCACCAGTTACGGATTAGAGACGCTGACGTGGCAAAGACAGCATTTTGGACTCGATATGGGCATTATGAGTTTCTGGTCATGCCGTTTGGGTTGACGAATGCCCCAGCTGTTTTCATGGATTTGATGAATCGCGTCTTTAGCGAGTACATATCGATCGATTCGTGATCGTCTTCATAGATGACATCCTAGTGTATTCGAGGAGCATGAGAGAGCATAAGGAGCATCTCAGATTGGTGTTGCAGAGATTGAGAGACTCGCAATTTTACGCCAAGTTCAGCAAGTGTGAATTTTGGCTTGATCGGATTATCTTTTTGGGTCATGTGATTTCAGCGCAAGGAATTTCGGTAGATCCGAGCAAGGTCGAAGCAGTTCTTAACTAGGAGAGACCTAGGAACGTTTCCGAGATCCGCAGCTTCTTGGTATTGGCTGGCTATTACAGGCGTTTTATCGAGAAGTTCTCATTGATAGCCAGGCCTCTGACTCAGTTGACTCAGAAGGATAGGAAGTTCATTTGGACTTATGAGTGCGAGTATAGTTTTCAGACGTTGAAGGAGAAGTTGACTACTGCTCCTATTTTGGCTCTACCGTCTGGATCCGGAGGATTTGTTGTGTGCTCCGACGCTTCTCTCAATGGTTTAGGATGTGTTCTGATGCAGAACGGGTACGTGATTGCCTATGCGTCTCGACAGTTGAAGCCTCACGAGACG
>KV017251.1:152795-178406 GCA_001598015.1 Dorcoceras hygrometricum
GGGAACCACGGCGGATCCAGATCACGCCTCCCGGCGAGGCAGCGGAAGAACAAAATTGGGCCGGGAGACGATCAATACAATTCAAAACAAAACATGCTATGACCATTCATAGGGTGTTTCTCGGGGTTACCTTTCTGGCAACTCGTGCCTGGCTCCGACCAGTCTCACGAGGAAACCGGCACTTCACGGTAGGCGGCGGTAGATTACGTCAATCAGGTCCATGACCGGAAGGGAGACTCCTTCGTCAGCCTGCACTAGAAGGCCTGACGAGATCGACGCGGACGGATTCTCCTTGTCAAGTTGGCCGAAACAAATTCCGGCGAGAGAGGCGGCGGCGGCGTGCACCGGCGGCGGCGGCGTGAGGTTTGAGGAGAAAGGGGCGGCGGCTTCTTGCTCTAGGGTTACGGTTTGTTATTAAATGTTGTATGTTATTATGAAGCTTAAGTCTACATTAAGTAGACTTAATGATGGACTTGGACCGCCCCAACGGGCCCGGGTCCAACGGATAAACATTCAGTTCATCCCCATCACCGTGACTTCATCGTAACTCCGATCACCGATCAGATCGGACCGATCGACTCAGTTTCCAAAACTGAATACTATGATCTGGAAAACCATTTTTCAGAACCCAAGTGCAAAATGACCGTTTTGCCCCTCAACAGCGGAAATCACGATTTGACCCCTGTTGACTTTTAGGAAGTCGCACTCCCCAAAATCCTCTTCCTATGCTAAACACATTGAGCTCAGTATCCATGCGGGAATCTCGAGTCCAGTACTTGTGTGACCCTCAATGGTTCAGGGATACAGCTAGCCGTGGGCCCACAACCATTGTGGCTTCGGAATCACAATTCCGGACTTGCCCAACGGATCATGGTAAGAGCATCTAGAAACATCGTTCCATGATCCCCTAGGTATCACTGATAGTGCCTGCAAGAACCAGTTGGTCGTGGTTAGCGTACAGTACGGTCCTTTCAATCCATATATCCCGATCAGATCAACGACCATTGGTAAATCGAGAGTCGCTATAGATCCGATAGCTATGCATACATCTTGGAGATCAAATAGTGACATCGCGAGTGTAACTAGGTAAACACATTTACCAAAAACACTTCTAGTACTCTGGCCAGAGATTTATACACTATTATCCCCTCAGATAGCATAGGATATCCACGCATGTCTGCGAGCGGTGAATCCTCGACAACGATGCATCGACTCCTACATGCATCGGGGTCTCACCCAATCCCGCCGCCTGATGACCCTAAGTGAGTCGGCAAACGAGTCAAAGTGAGACGCCTATCATGTAGAGTCTAAATGACGTTTCTAGTCGTGAGGACTAATCAGTACAACCAAGACCTCGGACTTATCCACTCGACAAATGGTAACCACTTGGAAAGTCCGAACGAGGGTAGTTCGATAGATCACCAGGTCACTATCTATCTGCATGCTCAGAACATCACAATGTTCCCTACCAATGAAACATGGTACTTCACATCGCAGATACTAGTCTCTAGGAACATGTTCAGAATACACAGTGACTATTAGATGTGTTTCATGATAGCCGTCATACCCACTATCACATCTAACATGCACTATAGTGCATTCTAGGTCTTTACTCAATGCAATTGTTAATCATCATACAACACAATGAAAGTAAAGAATGCATATAGATAAATGCGAATATCATATATAAAGATTGTCATATACAAGAGTCTATAAACCCACACGCCACAAGTTGGCTAGTTGGGCATCTACTCTAACATGTAAAAAAAAACTGAGCTGCAATAGCTCATTGTTCTTGAAAGATTCTGCACCGAGAAGCAGATTGGGTATGATTAAAATCATGCGGAAAACAACCCAAACTGGTCTCTAAAAATCAAAATATCATCCAACATATTTTATGAAATATGCAATGCAGAAAGCTGTAACGAACAGATTTGTTTCTGGAAGTTAGGATCTCAATATCCTACGTCTCCCCTTCTTCCAAGTTTGGAAGGCATCCACTAGAAGATTGATCCGCAGACCCGATCAGATTTGGGACTTATCCACTGCCCAAATCTGAACTCCTAGAATCTACACCAGCTCTCAGCTGTGTTCACTCAATCACTTCTTTTATGCCTCAGTGAGAAAGGATACATACATAGAGTTTAACGTCTTCGTGCAAGACACATATTTGGTGTTTGGTTTGTGATTCACTCAACTCATCTCTCGGCTATTATGTGAGTGAATCTCTGTGTGTGTGAGATTTACAGTGTTAGCA
This sequence comes from Dorcoceras hygrometricum, assembly GCA_001598015.1. Taxonomy (NCBI): domain Eukaryota; kingdom Viridiplantae; phylum Streptophyta; class Magnoliopsida; order Lamiales; family Gesneriaceae; genus Dorcoceras; species Dorcoceras hygrometricum. Next base: position 155,053 of record KV017251.1, read on the forward strand.
CAACTCTCGAATATAAAATCTCACACAACTAGGAAGTGCTTCTGGAAAACTAAATCCAGCTCAGTAGTACTGTTACAATAAGCTCCTCAGATCTGATAGTCGACTGCTTCTCCTCTATGTTTTTCTTCCCGTTTTCTTCTCTCTCAACACTCGCATCTCTATATCATTTTTCATCAGTTCTTCTTGTATAAATAGCCTCTGTGCAAATCAATCCGTTGGACACAAGTTTCTTCCCGTTGGAAAAGTATTCTGAAAAATTGTACCTTGTGTCCTTTGTCTTTAAATGCGTTTGAAGGCTTTATTAACTTTAAGCTCCTTCATTAAATGCTCTTCGTCTTCTTGTGAATGATGTGACAATACATCAGTTTGAATTTCCTTATTCAAAATGATTTTACCGTCAGCTTCGTCTGCTCCAAACATTCAGATCTGATATGGCTCTGTTCAAGTCAGTTCCTCCAGATCTGACTTGGACTCTGTTCAAGTATGTTTGTATATTAGCTCAGATCTGATTCCTTTGTTCTGCTCCAATGCTCTACGCAACTTAGCTCGGATCTGAACTGTTCTTCTTAGATTCTCCAGCTCTTGAACTAATCTTCTCTTCAGATTTGATCCAGCTCTTCTTGTCTTTTCCCGCTCGCTTCCGATCCGGTTTGTTACAATGTCAGATCTGGTCAGCTTTGACTGCTTATGTGAATTATTCAGATCTGGTCAGTGCTACCCCCTCCGAAACGGTCCAACGAGCAAAAATCACTCCTATGCAGTGAGCTCCTCTGTTTTTGGCCAAATTCCTTCGTTTAGGCCTCCGAAATCGCGTTTTCCTATTCTCAGATCTGGTTCAGCTACATTATCAAATTCTCATCAGATCTAGTTTAGCTACGGTAAATTGGATCTCATCTGGTTCAGCTACAGTACCAGATCTGGTTTAGCTACAGTACCAGATCTGGTTCAGCTACAGTACCAGATCTGGTTCAGCTACAGTATCAGATCTGGTTCGTCTCTAAGTCAGATCTGCACATCATAATTAACTGTTAGTAAATAATCATAAGGTTTTGTGTATTTCGAAATTCAGATTCTGATCTATAAACACAGATCCAACAATCTCCCCCTTTTTGATTTACACAAAACCTGAATAAACATATGCACGAATTTTTATGGTTTGAATTATTTCTCCCCCTTTTTGTGGGAATCAAAAAGGGTTACGAAATCTTGTCTTCCTTTCAAGATTTAAAACAAGTCTCCCCCTCAACGCCGCAAGGGGTATATTTATTTTTGGAAAGAAACCGATTTTTGGGAAGACATTTTTCGAAAAGCAGCATGCTATGAGATTTGGAAAACAGATTCTGTGCAACTTGAAAATTCTCATATATTCATACCAGATGAGTAATTGAGGATTCAATTTACAGAATCTCTTCCATTTTTCTCTAAGATTTAGCCTTGCCAAACCTAGAGATCTTGGCGTACACACAGATCTCGCGCAATCGTGTCAGCTCATCAAAAGAGATATTACTGCAATTTCCTTTCGAGAAACTGCTCTTCAATTCAATAGACATTACTCCCCCTATCTTAACAATTTTCCCCTTTTTGGTGATGACAAAACTTAGCAGCCTTTGACTTAAAAGAGACAACAAATAAATTGCTCCAAAAGTCTTCTATATATTAAAAAAAGAAGCACAGTACAAAAGATTTGTACAACAAATAGAAAAACCGAAAAACTTGCAACTATCCAGATCCAGAGATCCAATATGTAACGCCTAGGAATTTTTCTACCTAAATCGCATGCCTTACTATTTTATTTATTTATCCGCATGAGTTATGCTATTTGATTTATTTAATTTCGACATCGAGTTCTTTTGAGATTTTTGATTTAGATGATGCGAGGTTGGAAAGTAGTTGATGAGGACACCAAGACGCGGACGATTATTATTTTTTTTTTAAATTCATTTTCGAAGTCATGCCCCAAGCCTTGACGCTTTCTATTTTCAGAAGGTGAACATTGGAGAGGAATTTCGTTTTTAAAATACTTTTAAATTTTTGCAAACCATGAGGGATTGAGAATTTGATTCTTTTAGATGATTAGCACCTTTACTATAAAACCATACAATTTTACACACTTGAACCTATTTTAACCCTAATTTTCCCAAAGTTACAAGGTAGGAAGGGGATTTAAATATTTTAGCACTTCTTTAAGTTGTGTTTAGCAACTTTAACACTCCCTTCTTATTTAAAACTAAACTCAACACTTTCCCTCATTATTTACCATCATATTTTGGCCCCTCCTATTGCAAAAAAAAAAAAAAAAGAAACACAACCCTAAACCTACAAGCTTGAGCCGCCGCCCCTCCCCTCCCCTCCCTTGTGCTCACTTTTTGTCACCTCTCCTCAAGGATTCATACACCTTTGAAGATTCAAACACCTCCTTTGGTGTGTTCTAGTGGTGCTCCTCCATCCTCATCCCAACAAGCATCATCTTGGTTGCAAGTTTTTCAAAGTTTAAGGCAAGTACAAAGCATACTTGATGCATCTTTCAAGCAATAATAATTTGTGTGTGTAGATCTAAAGGATTGATGTTTTAAATTCAGATATGATGCTTGATCTGCATGTTAACGTAAACTTTTCATGAACTTGGCAGCCAAGGCATAGATCTAGACGTGTGGGAAGGAGTGGAGTCGTGAAGGTGGGAGATCGGTCATGGATGGAGAGTCACGGTTTCTCCTCGGTTCCTTTGGCTTCGGGTGAGCGTGCACAGTCTAGGTGTGGCTGGGAACGGCCCCTGGACAGAGCATGCTGAGCCCTTGAGGCCTTGGTAGACGAGGGGCTGCGTGAAGGGGCTGTTGCGTCGTTGAGGTTTCATTGAGGGTGTGTAGTTAGGGTTTGAGTTGAGCATGGTTCGTTTGTGACCAAGGGTGGAGTCCAAGAGGGTTATGAGAAGGTCCAGGGGTTTTTGGGGTCTGGTCTAGTGTCTGGTCGTGCCCTTTGGTCGAAAGAAGTGGTCGGTTTAGAGGAATTGACAGCACCTAGGCTGGTTTGCCCCCTGTGCGCGACCAGCGTGGTTGCAGACGTCGGGTTGGTCACGTCCGTAACTATTTTTGATATTTATTCATTCCAGAGCCAATTAAGTCGAGTTAGTCTTACGTGGTTCCAAGTTTGAGGTCATTTGGTTAAGAAATGAATTTTATATGATTTTTACGGTTTTGTCGCATAGAGTGGGTCCTTTCGGGGTATTTTCGAGAAGGTTGGGAAATTGAGTCCTAGGGGCTGCCAAAAATTCATGAATGACTTTACCCTATGTTTTAAAGATATTATGAACTGTTTTAGCATTTTTAGCATTTATGATATTCTTTAATATTTTATGAAAATTTAAGGCCTAGAAAATGATTTTTAGCATGTTTGACTATTTAAAGGGCATATGCTTACTTTTAAAGTAGTTATGGGCAGAATATATTATGGAATTTATTTAATTATTGAGGATTTGAGAAAATTATTTGAGGCAAGAATGAGGAAAAAAATGATTTTTTAGAATGATGGGACTTGATTGTGGTTTTTCTATGACGGATATGGGGTCGAGAGACGTTCCGCTTGCCATAAAAAAAATGACGGGTCTGGGCTTCAGATAAGTACTGAAGTGCCTTTCCAACTGACGGGTCTGGGCTCCGGATGAGTACTGGAGTGCCTTTCCAACCTAGTACTAGTGTTTATTAGCTTGATAAAGCGACTTGAGGTTGAGGGACCACAGTCGAGGAACGGAATTCACGAGGAAAAATGTTTTAGCAAATTTATTTTATGCATGCAAATTTTTTAACGTTATTGAGGATTTATATGTTTATGCTTTTAAATTCCAGAAAAGAAATTATTTTAAGTAGGACTATTTTATTTTCATGTGCATGTATTATTTATTATTCGTTATTCCTGAGTTTTGTATTTGTTGAGTCTTTAGACTCACTATGCTTGTTGGATGCAGATGAGGCCGAGATCGAGATCGAGGGGCAGGATTCCTGAGCGGGCTGCAGTCGAGCTTGGCACTTACCCGGTGACCTGCGTTTTTCCGATTGAGTTTGACAGTGATGTTTTGATCGGCGAGATACATTGTTTTTAAGTTGTTTTATCTAGTTGGACAGAGTTTGATGACCTATCATGATTTTTAATTACTGCGCAGATTTTAAAACCCTTATTTGTTAGGAGGTTCGAGTATTCATTTATATTTATTGGTCTAGTTGTTACACTTTATTTTAAAGTTATGTGTGAGTTGGAGTTATTAGTTGTCTTAAAAAAAAAATTTATCCAGTCTTGTTCCGCATTAGAAAACCTTTTAAATGATTGGTTTAGCAGTTGTAGTTAGAGGGACGTTTCAGTTGGTATCAGAGCATGGTTCTGATTTGGGTTGTGCCTACAGCTGACTGTAGGAAGCTCAAGGAGTCTCGCCTCGAAGTCTGTAAGTGATAGTGTGTGACTACTCTATATAATTGTCTGATTACTTCCAGCTTATGTTTATAGTGTGTATATTGATGTGATTATGTTTTGAGGTTATTTGTTGCATATATTATTTACTTTGAGGCATGTTGAGATTAAGTAGTGAAATTCGTTACAAACCCCAGATGCCTCCCAGACGACAAGTTACCCCGCCTCCATCACCACCATTGAGCTCCAGCGAGCAGGTTCTAGCTGGGCTTGTACATATTTTGAGACAGAATGCCGGGACTTCACAGGAGGCCAGGACCGAGATGCCATATGAGAAGTTCCGCAAGATGGGGCCGCCGGAGTTTACCGGTACCATCGATCCATTCGTGGCTGAGGGATGGGTCAGGACTTTAGAGACGATCTTCAGATACATGCGACTGGAGGATGCTGCCCGGGTCAGCTGCGCCATCTTCCAGCTGAAGGATGACGCTGCCCTCTGGTGGGAAGGGGCAGAGAAGACGATGGATGTGGACTCTTTGACTTGGGAGGAGTTCAAGAAGATCTTCTATGACAAGTACTTTACGCCAGACGTACAGGCGAGGCCGAAGAGGGAGTTTAGGAACCTCCGGCAGGGAGACATGTCTGTGGAAGAGTATGTGAAGAAGTTCGACATGGGTTGCCACTTTTCGCCCCTCATCACTGACGATCCCGCCGAGAAGATACAGCATTTCTTGGACGCTTTAAGCCCCGATATTCGCCGGGATGTGCTGATGTAAGACCCCGCGGACTACACCGCGGCACTGAAGAGAGCCTTTCGATCCGAGCAGACGCTGAAAGATCTGCATGCCAAGGCGCAGAGGAAGAGGCCTTTCCAAGCGCAGCATCATCAACTGCCACAGACAAAGAGGCCGTTCACTGGGCCACCTAGACCTCCAAGCCAGGGTCAGTATATAATCTTTTAAGAAGTTATCCCTTTTGCAATTATATTAATGGATGATTTTGTTAGGGACCTCGAGACCAGCGGCGAAGCCCGCTACTTCTGGAAGACCCCAAGGACAGCAGGCTTCGAGGCCTGTGGCTCAGACGGACAAACCCACATGCCCGACTTGTGGGAAGCAACATTCCGGGAAGTGCTTGATGGGAGCTGGGGTCTGCTTCAAGTGCAAGCAGCCGGACCACTTGTATTTCGAGTGCCCGCAACTTAAGAAGCGTGCCACCGGGAGAGTTTACGTGATGCAGGCAGAGGAGACGGACCCAGACAGTACGCTTATCATAGGTAACCTTGCGCTTACAATATGAATTTTGTGAATTTATGTGGTAGACCTGTAACATTATTGAATAGGAGTGAACCTGATTTGTGTATAGTGTGATTAGTGTCCTATGCATGTGTTATTTATGCCGCATGTAGGGTAGTTGTATTAGGGGTAGCTACCAGGGCCTTATTCGATTCAGGGGCGTCGACTCATTATTTTATTTCTGAGGAGTTTGTGTGGCGTAAGAACGAATCCCAGGAGATTTTTGCAGGAGGTTTATTGGTGAAGATTCTGTCAGGAGAGGTGGTGTCTACGGCTAGCGTCGTCCGGGATTTAGAGTTGATACTGCAAGGACAGACCTTCCGTGCCAATCTGATTGTGTTCCCGATGCCAAAGTTTGATATTATTCTTGGGATGGACTGGCTGGCAGAGAATCAGGCGGTTGTTGATTTTCAGTGCAGAGTAGTGCATCTTAGACCTCCTGGAGAGGAAGCGTTGGATTTCGTGGCGGCACGGAGCATGAGGAAGCCACGTCTTATTTCATTCATGCAGGAGAGGAAGCTTATCGGCGACGGCTGCCCGTCATTCTTAGCCAGCATTACAGCGACTACGGCACAGGATGGACCTTCTATTGCTGATGTGTAGATTGTTAGGGAGTATGCCGACGCTGTTGAGGGGCAAAACTGTCATTTTGGACTAGGTATCTGAAAAATTGTTTTTCACCTCATAACATTCAGTTTTGGAAACTGATTCGATCGGTATGATCTGATCGTCGATCGGAGTTGTGATGAAACCGCAGTGATTTAAATGAACCGAATGTTCATATGGACCTGGGTATGACCCAAGTCCATTGGACCGGTTCAAGCCCATCTATCACCTTTATTAAGTTAAGATGATTAGGGCTTGATCACACAAGTATCATAACCTAAACCTAGCCTCCATAGACCACTCGGCCGCCCCTCTCCTCTCGCCCCACTCTCGGCCGTGCCGCCGCCCAAGTGCCGCCGGCCCGCCGCCGCTTACGTTGATCGGACTTGTTCCGATCAGCTTGACGAGGAGTTTCCGTCCGTGCTTAATTCGTCAGTCCTTCTAGTGTAGGCTGAAGAAGGTGTCTTGAATCCGGTCGTGGACCTGATTGACGATCTACCGCCGCCTACAGTTTGAAGTTCCGGTTTCCTCGTGAAACTGGCCCAAGTGCCGCCGCCGCGCCGCCGCGTACGTTGATCGGACTTGTTCCGATCAGCTTGACGAGGAGTTTCCGTCCATGCTGAATTCGTCAGTCCTTCTAGTGCAGGCTGACGAAGGTGTCTTGAATCCGGTCGTGGACCTGATTGACGATCTACCGCCGCCTACAGTTTGAAGTGCCGGTTTCCTCATGAAACTGGTCGGAGCCAGGCGCCTAGACGCCAGCAAGGTAATCATCTACGAACACCCTATGTATGTTTGTAGATTTCTTTGAATGTATTGAACACTTTCCGGGAAATTTTTGTTTTTCCGCTGTGCCCCGGGAAGTGGGATCCGGATCCGCCACCGCTATCCCAACAACAGGGAGCCACCAGCTCAACCCAGTTCTATCCTACCCCTTAATCACTATAGCTAGCTCTAAACAAAGCGTAAGGGAAGATCTAACACTTACTCGAAAGCATTACCTGAACGGAAAACCCAATCGGCCGGAATACGAACTAATGGCACACTGTAGCTTCTTCGCGTCCCCTCATCTAGCCCACTAAATCCTTCGAAAAAGGTATATAAAGAAGCATCTTGGAAAGAGGAACTCAACGCTACCAATATTGCTCCAAGCTACGTCATCTACCCCCGAGAATCGGAGGAAACAGGTTACGATGAACAGTAAGGGTTTCGTCGCAGAAGAGGTTAAGGTTACGAGAGAGAAATATTCTAAGTTTTGGAGAAAAAATGGCGATCGCACGGTCAACATCTTCCATATATAAGTCGCCCGAGATCTGGTGAACAGTGGCCAACTTCAGCTTGGAGTTCAAACTGGTACACGTCATCCAGTTCGCGCTACCAGAACAGATCACACGTACGCAATAGCTCACAGCTATAAAACAGATTACGCCTTGGCCAGCTCACACGTACCATCGAGCTGGTGTCTAAGCTGATGTCACATAAATGACTTCGCACCGCACCTCAGCTCGGGACAACCAGATCACGTGCAAGAAGACCAGCTCGCACACTATCAGCTCTTGCCTAAAGCTGATACCCATGAACTGCACCGATTTACACTAAAACCTCGAACCAGGCCGGTATACGCTAAACTCTCAAACTGGGCCGGTCCGCACTATACTATTTGATCACGCCCCTCTAAGCTGGTTTCTCCAAATGACTTCGCTTCAAAACCCGCTTCGAATATTTAGCTTAGCGCACCCAAAGTAGCTTGCGACAACAATATAATCAATCCAACCATCCAGATCGGACCGTTCCACGAAAACTAACCCATAGCATTCACTGATCCACTCGCTCTCCTTTGAATCATCTAGCTCTAATCTGCTCTAGACTAGTTTACGTTTACTAAAAATACCAGCTCAGAGCTGGCATGTCCCAGATCAGATCACACCTGATCCGTTCTATGCTAAACCCGATTAATTAAATTAGTTGATCCACTAATCTTTCGGGTCTCACATTTCCCCCGTTAGAAATAAGATTTCATCCTCGAAATCAAACAACAACTTCAGAACTGAATCAAAATTTCAGCATCACAAAATGTCACCACGACACCAAACTAAGAGTACGCAAAACATGGTATGCATAGCATTTCTATACCACATAGAACAACTACTATCTAGGGGTTAAGTAACTGGGAAAACAACATCCAGAATTCTATCTATGGAAGCTAGTAAGAAGCATACTGAAACATATGAGGCCACTCATGTTGCATCTTCTCCTCTAACTCCCACGTTGCTTCTCCCTGCCATGCCTGCTCCACTGGACCTTTACTAAGGGAATGGTCTTGTTCCTGAGCTGTTTCTCCTTCCTTTGAAAAATCTGAAAGGGATACTCAACATAACTCAGCGTTCGATCTAGCTCTACCTCGTTAGTTTGTAGCACATGTGTAGGATCCGGTTCATACTTCCTCAACATAGACACATGAAACACATTGTGAAGTGAGGGCAGTTCAGGTGGCAACAGCAAACGATAGGCCAAAGGACCGATCCTTTCCAGAATTTCATAAGGTCCAACATAACGAGGAGCTAACTTTCCCTTGTGTCTAAATCTCATAACACTTCTAAAAGGAGAAACTTTCAAGAACACTCTATCACCAACCTGAAATTCTAAAGGCCTACGCCTCCTGTTTGCATAACTAGCTTGGTCATCTTGTGCAGTCTTCATACGCTGTCGAATCAGATCAACATGATGTCTCATTAGCTGCACAAATTCAGGTGAAGACAGCTGCTTTTTCCCTTCTTCTTCCCAACAAATGGGCGACCTGCACTTCCTACTGTACAAGGCTTCGAACGGTGCGATTCCTATCGTTACTTGGTAGCTGTTATTGTGTGAAAATTCCACCAACGACAACGAATCCTGTCAGCAACTACTGAAATCCATTACAACAGCTCGCAACATATCCTCCAAGGTCTATATAATTCTCTCAGATTGGCCATCGGTTTGGGGATGATAGGGTATACTCATAGCCAATATGGTGCTTAAGGCTGCTTGTAAACGCTTCCAAATAGAGAAGTGAACCTCGGATATCTATCTGAAACTATGGACACAGACGCTCCATGCAATCAAAATACAAAATCGATGTACAATTTCGCCATTTTCTTCAAGGAATTCGTTATATTGTAGGGAATAAAGTGAGCTGATTTCGAAAGTCTATCAATCACTACCCAAACAGCATCACATCCTCGGCTGGAACGAGGCAAATGGGTCACAAAATCCATAGCTACATGCTCCCAATTCCATTGGGGCACCTCTAAACTTTGCAATAGTCCACCAGGTCTCATCCTTTTCCCCTTAACTTGCTGAAAATTCAGACAACGAGCAATAAAGTCAGCAACATCGTTCTTCAAACCTTCTCACCAATAGTGCGGCTTCAAAGCATGGTACATCTTCCTTGCACCAGGATGGACACTATGACGACTGCAGTGTGCTTCTCTTAAGATATTTTCTCTCAAATCAATCAATTTAGGCACTACTAACCTGTCTCGAAACCTTAGACATCAATCAGATGCGACAGAGTAATCCTCTAGCTGTCCAGCTTGATCCTTCAACTTCAGCTCATGGATATATGGGTCAGTTCTCTGAGCTGCCCTGGTGTCCGAAACAATCTGTGGCTCGACTTGAAAAGATGACACCACAACATAATCATCACCTGGGTAGAATGCCAACCAGCAGTGCTCAGATGCTCATGGACCTTAGAGATATTTAGCGATGCAAGCATCGACACTTGAGCTTTTCTGCTAAGCGCATCAGCAACTACATTCACTTTCCCAGGCTGATACTGAATCTCGCAATCAAAATCTTTAAGCATCTCCATCCATCTACGCTGTCTCATATTGCAAATCGGACTGGGAGAAAAGGTATTGAAGACTCTTGTGATCAGTATACACCACAAACTGTTAGCCATAGAGATAGTGGTGCCAAACCTTCAAAGCAAAGACAACGGCCACCAACTCTAAGTCATGAACTGGTATCGAGTCTCATGAGGTTTCAACTGACGTGAAGCATATGCAATGACTCGACCATGCTGCATCAAAACACAACCAATTCACTAAGAGAAGCATCAGAACATACCACAAAGCCTCCTAAACCTGAAGGTAAAGCTAACACCGGCGCTGTAGTTAACTTCTCTTTGAGCAGTTGAAAGCTGTTCTCGCATTCCTCCATCCAAACAAATCTTTTATCCTTTTGGGCCACTTATCCATACTATAGAATCCCAGTTCTTGGGACGTTCCCAGTTCACAACAACCTCTACCTTACTGGGATCAACAGATATTCCTTCAGCTGAAATGACATGACCCAGAAACACCACTTTATCCAACCACTACTCACATTTAGAGAACTTAGCGTACAACTACGAGTCTCGAAGTGTTTGGAGGACTAGCCTCAAGTGCTCTTTATGCTGCATGAGAGTCTTTGAATAAACCAATATGTCATCGATGAAAATAATCACAAACTGATCGATGAACTCTCTAAAGACTCGGTTTATTAAGTCCATGAGCCGAGGCATTAGTTAAACCAAACGACATAACCAAGAACTCGTAATGCCCGTACCTCGTTATAAATGCAGTTTTCGCAACATCTTCCTCTTGAATTCGCAACTGATGATACCCTGAACGTAGATCGATCTTAGAATACGTGGTTGGACCTTGAAGCTGATCAAATAAATCGTCGATCCAAGGTATAGTACTTATTCTTCACAGTAGCCTTGTTCAATTGCCGAAAGTCGATGCACATCCTCATTTAAACGTCTTTCTTTTTCACAAACAGAATAGGAGCTTCCCACGGTGACATGCTAGGCCGAATAAAGCCTTTCTCCAGCAGATCGCTAAGCTGTACCTTCAGCTCTCTCAACTCGGCTGAATCTAAACGATACGAGGTTCATGAAATAAGAGCTGTACCAGGTACTAACTCAATGCTGAAATCAATCTCTCTCCTTGGAGGGAAACCTGGAATCTCTTTTGGAAACACATCAAGGAAATCACGAGCGACGGGAATGTCACTAAGATCCACACACGATGTTGAGGATGCGTCTAAAGCATAAATCATGAATCCTACATTCTCCAACGACAGTAGGCCAATCATCTCCATAGCAGAGATCAACGGAATCTTCGATTGGGAATCATGACCGTAAAAATTCCACTTCTCACCAGACTGGGGCCTAAAACACACAACGCCGTGACAAATTCCACGGTGGCCCTAAAACTAGACAACACATCCATTCCGACTATACAATCAAAATCCCACATCACTAGCCAAATTAAATTTGCTATCAGCACATTCTCTCCAAACCTAAGTACGCCATTCGACACCATCTCTTGGGAGAACAAGCTCGCACCGGCAGGAGTCGCAACAGAAACGACATCACGCATAAGAGTGGTACGCAAACCATGCTAAAAAACAAATGCATCAGCTATGAATGATGTGATTCTCCAGTATCAAACAACACACGTGCTGAAAAATCAAAAATGTACAAGTACCTGATATCCCGCACCGGCAGGAGTCGCAACAGAAACGACATCACGCATAAGAGTGGTACGCAAACCATGCTAAAAAACAAATGCATCAGCTATGAATGATGTGATTCTCCAGTATCAAACAACACACGTGCTAGAAAAATCAAAAATAGTACAAGTACCTGATATCACTCTTCCTGGATTGCCCTCAGTGAGACCCGAAAGATTAGTGGAGCAATTAATTTAATTAATCGGGTTTAGCATAGATCGGTTCAGGAGTGAGCTGGTCTGGGATGGGCCAGCTCTGAGCAGGTATGCTTAGTAAAAGTAAACTAGTCTAGAGCAGATTAAAGCTAGATGATTCGAAGGAGAGCGAGCGGATCAGTGCATGCTCTGGGTTAGTTTACGTGGAACGGTCTGAGCTGTATGGTTGGATTGCTTATATATTGTGTCGCAAGCTATTCTGGGTACGTTAAGCTAAATATTCGAAGTGGGTGCTGAAGCGACATCGTTTGGAGGAAACCAGCTTTGAAGAGAGAAATCTGTTAGTATTGTGTGGATCGGCCTGGTTCATGGTTTTAGTGTAAACCGATATGGTTCATGGGTATCGGCTAAGGTTAGATCTGAACGATTGGGAGCTGGTCCTCTTATAAATTAACTGGTTTTCCAGATCCGGAGGCAGTGCGATGTCATTTCGGGTTACCATAATAGACGTTGGTTGAGTGTACTATGCGCTTGAGATCTGATCTCAATGTGCCAGCAGCTGGACGAAATCTGTTCAGCGGGTGTGAGCAGCTGGTTGCACCAGCTAGTTAAGCAGTGATCTATTTCTCCTGAGTGGGACTCCTGCGTGATGTCGTTGGGTGGTATTTAGATCCGATATATCGTAGAGGAGTCAGATCTGGTATGGTGCTAAGGTCAGATCTGATACCAGCTGGGAGCCCTGAGTTGTCGGTGGTTACTGTTCACCTGATCTGGGAGATTTAAGTTATATAAATAGATGACTTTGACCAGGTGCACACCATTAATTCCCAACACTTAGAAAATATCTCTCCCCTTAAACATACCCTCTACTGTAGTGAAACCCTTACTGTTCATCGCAACCTATTTCCTTCATTTCTCGGCGGTAGACGACGTAGCTTGGAGAAAGATTGGTAGCGCTGAGTTCCTTTTGCCAAGACCGTTCTTTCTATACCGCTTTTGAAGGCTTTGGAAAGCCAAAATATTGAATGCGAAGGAGGTACAGTTTTTGTTCGTATTCTGGATGATTGGTTCTTTTGTTCAGGAAGTGCTTTGAAGCAAGTATTAGATCCTACCTTATGCTTCGTTTTGAGCTATCTGTTGTGCTCGAAGGGTAGGATAGAGCTGGGTTGAGCTGGTGGCTCCCAGTGTGAGTTTCTGTGCTTACTGTCCCTGAGCTGATTTTCGTATTTGGATAAGAAGGTTTCAGATATGAGTTATTCTGGACTTTCGTTGTGGTAATTGTAGCACAGAAGCTAAGGTACGGATTTGAGCTTGTATTACAGCTTTGGGATAAGCATGGATATTTATATATGTTTTCTGGTATGTTGTGCAGTGTATGCTATCATGCTGATTGTTGCTTGCCTCTGTCCTGTGTTAGTTGTTGCAATCTGTTGTAATTGCATACACGCATTTCTCTGTTGAGCTCATACCTTATTAGTCGTTTGTTGTTGTGCTAACCTACGTGTACCAGGATGCTTGTTATGAGGACGAGCGACAATACCGTGCTCCTCACCTCCCTGTTGATCTAGTTGTTAGCCGCAATGAGACGAGTGGATAGCTAACAGGCTCTCATGAGCTTGGCAACAGCAGGTTGAGAGAAATGGTTTATGTGTTGGTACAGTGTGTTGAAACGAGTGGATAGCTACCACGCTCTCTCACACTATGTGGCCACTCCATCTCCTTCATTTGATCTGTGGACAACTGCTGAGCTGCTTCTTGAGATCCTTTGGCTTCCTGTTTCGATTGTAGCCTACTGTCCTTGTATTCCGCTGTCCTCATGCATAGAACATTGAATTATATATGTTGCTGTCTACTTGCTGTTTTATGTTGCTCTCCGTACTGGGGTTTGACCCCGTCCATTTGGGGCTGTTTGGTTTGTTATGTGCCATTCAGGTTTTCCAGGTTATTCAGCTGGCTGTGGTGGTGAGTCAGCTGGTGATGTCCCCAGAGGTTGTTAGAGTGTCCCATATATATATATATATTTATATGTATTGATGCTTTTGCCAGGGAATGCCCTTTGCCATCGTGTAAACAGATTTCATTTCTGTTGGTTTTTTATGTTGGTACTTGTTGTATTTCGTAACTATTATGTTCAGCTTTTAATAGTTGTAAAACCAATATTTTGAGTATATGTGTATTTTTAAATTATATTTTCTAAGTCGGGCCAAAACGAAAAATTTTAGGCACGTTTTTAATGCTTCCGCAGTTGAGTTTGCGTGATTAACCTCTGAATTGTGCACCGGGCCTGAAATTTTTGGTATCAGAGCTTAAACTGGGATAAGCTCGAATTCTTTTGATCACACTTGAGTCTAGGCACTGTGTTGCTTGTTGCGTGTGCTTGACTATGTTTTATATTTGTTGTGTGATCTTATTGACTTAGTGTTTGCTAGATGCCGCCTAGACGTAGGGGTATAGCTACTAGGCAGATCTCGATAGAATTTAAGGCTCAGAATGATGAGGGCGAGCACAGTATTCCCGTTCGTAGGCACGGGAGACAGGTTGATGATGAGGTGGATATGTTGGCAGCCCGTGTGGACAAAATGGAACTGATTATGACGAGGTTTCAGCGGATGAATCCTCAAACGTTCTGTAACGTCACAAATTTAACGACTGCCCCCACTGTATCAACACTGATCTTTTCAGCGTGTTTTGTCCTCACTCGCACGCACCCTGAGAAACTTCCCAGAGGGTCACCCATCCCAAAATTGTCCCAAGTCAAGCACGCTTAACTTTGGAGTTCTTAAGTGATGAGCTCCCGAAAAGAAGATGCACCTTGTTGGTGTGAGTAGTACCAATTAAATCTGATAAGCCTTCCTCAACTAACCTCAATTACATCTATAACATCCCAGTCTCGTAGTCCCTCTCATTCCGGTGTAGGATCGGTTCATTCATGTGCCCCTTCACCTCTAGAAGCCTGCCAGGAGCCGCTCATTGTCCGTGCAACCTCTGGCATCGGCGATCACTCCCGACTCTCTTGGAGCCCCGGACCTCACACGTTCAATGGTGATGAGTCTAGTTCCGATGCTGAGTCCTGGTTGCAGCACAACAGGGCTGTTTGATCGAGTGCGGTATGACGATGAGCGTTGACTGAGTTTAGCTACCTTCCAGTAGAGGAAGAATGCTGAGCGTTGGTGGAGAGGTGCATCCCGAACTCTTGAGGAGACTGGTGTGGGGATCACTTGGAACAATTTTTTTACTTTTTTTCATGAGGAGTACGTTCTATAGTCCTACGTTAACGCCCGAAAGCGTGAGTTCGATAACTTGGTTCAGGGAACCATGTCTGTTGGGGAGTATGCTAGAATGTTTTATTCTCTCATTGCTTATGTTCCTCATGTGTATGGCCGCGAGAGGGCGAAAAGAAACCGATTCTTGGAAGGGCTGAATGAAGATCTCTATTCTTTGGTGTGGGCGAGTTCCATGACTAGATAGGCGGATGCAGTGGACAAAGCGATGGATATCGAGGAAGGGTTGTCGAACCGTAGGTCTCGGGTTAGGACACAAGCTACTCAAGGTATACGTCCCAACGTACAAGGGGCACAATCTTCTCAGTCATCCCAGCAACCCCAACAGTCATCACAACAACCTGGACGCCACAGGTTTAGGCCCGTGGCTATCAGTTTAAGAAGAATCCGGGTTCTAGTTCTTCTGGTTCAGGTAGTTCGAGTAGCAGCAACAGTCCCAAGGCCAACTTTTGTGGTCAATGTGGAGGTAAGCACCCTTAGACGAAGTGTCTAGGGGTTCAAGGTGTTTGCAATCTTTGTGTACAATACGGACATTTTACAAAAGTATGTCCTTTGGCTAGATCTCAGCACACCACTGCCCCACCGTAGGGACGTTCAGGCGGGTCATCTCGAGGTCGTTCTTTCCCTGTTCAGCAGCAGAGGATGGGGGAAACTCAGCACAGTTCGTTTCAACAGCCTGGTCCTTCGCATTTTGGACAGTCTTCCCAACCCCATTTCTCAGGGCCTCAGCAGGCTCAAATAAATGCCATGACAAGGGTGCAAGCAGAGGGCACGCCTGGAGGAGTGATATCAGGTACTTGTACTATTTATTATTTTCCATCACGTGTGTTGTTTGATACTGGAGCATCACATTCATTTATAGCTGATGCATTTATTGTTGAGCGTGGCTTGCGTACCACTCTTTTGCGTGATGTTGTTTTTTTTGCGACTCCTGCCGGTGCGAGCTTGTTCTACCAAGATATGGTGTCGAATAGCATACCTAGGTTTGGCGAGAATGTGATGATAGCCAATTTAATTCGGTTAGTTATGTGGGATTTCGATTGTATAGTGGGAATGGACGTGTTTCTAGTTTAAGGGCCACTATGGATTGTTTCCATGGCGTTGTGCGTTTTCGGCTCCAGTCTGGTGAGAAATGGAACTTCTACGGCCATGATTCTAAATCGAAGATTCCGTTGATCTCTGCTATGGAGATGTTTAGCCTATTGTCATTGGACAATGTAGGGTTTATGATTTATGCTTTAGACGCATCCTCGAAGTCGGGTGTGGATCTTGGTGACATTTCCATCGCTCGTGATTTCCCTGATGTGTTCCTCGAGGAGATTCCTGGTTTTCCTCCGAGAAGGGGGATTGAATTCAGCAATGATTTGGTGCCTGGTACAGCTCCTATTTCACGAACCCCGTATCTTTTAGCACCAGCTGAGTTGAGAGAGTTGAAGGTACAACTTAGCGATCTGTTGGAGAAAGGCTTTATTCGATCGAGCATGTCCCCGTGGGGAGCTCCTATCCTGTTTGTGAAAAAGAAAGATGATTTGATGAGGATGTGCATCGAATTTCGGCAACTGAACAAAGCTACTGTGAATAATAAGTACCCTTTACCAAGGATTGGCGATTTATTCGATCAGCTTCAAGGTTCAGCCATGTATTCAAAGATCGATTTGCGTTTAGGGTATCATCAGTTGCGAATTCAAGTGGAAGATGTTGCAAAAACTGCGTTTAGAACGAGTTACGGGCATTATGAGTTTTTTGTTATGTCTTTTGGTTTGACTAATGCCCCTGCAGTTTTTTTCATGGAATTAAGGAACCGAGTCTTTAGAGAGTTCATCGATCAGTTTGTGATTGTTTTCATCGATGTTATATTGGTTTACTCGAAGACCCTCATGAATCATAAAGAGCACTTGAGGCTAGTCCTCCAAACACTTTGAGACTCATAGCTGTATGCTAAGTTCTCTAAGTGTGAGTTTTGGTTGGATAGAGTGGCGTTTCTGGGTCATGTCATTTCGGCGAAAGGAATATCTGTTGATCCCAGTAAGGTAGAGGTGTGGTGAATTGGGAAAGTCCCAAGAACGTTTCGGAGATTCGTAGCTTTTTGGGATTGGCTAGCTATTATCGATGCTTCATTGAGGGATTCTATAGTATAGCTAAGCCTATGACACAGCTGACCCAGAAGGATAAGAGATTTTTTTGGACAGAGGAATGCGAGAACATCTTTCAACTGCTCAAAGAGAAGCTAACTACAGTGCCGATGTTATCTTTACCTTCAGGTTTAGGAGGCTTTGTGGTATGTTATGATGCTTCGCTTAGTGGATTGGGTTGCATTTTGATGCAGCATGGTCGAGTCCTTGCGTATGCTTCCCGTCCGTTGAAACCCCATGAGACTCGATACCCCGTTCACGATTTGGAGTTGGTGGCCGTTGTCTTTGCTTTGAAGATTTGGCGCCACTATATCTATGGCGAACAGCTTGTGGTGTATACCGACCACAAGAGTCTTCAGTACCTCTTCTCACAGTCCGACTTGAATATGAGGCAGCGTAGATGGATGGAGCTGCTTAAAGATTTTCATTACGAGATTCAGTATCAGCCTGGGAAAGTGAATGTAGTTGCTGATGCTTACATCGCTAAATATCTCTAAGGTCCGTGAGCATCTAAGCACTACTGGTTGGCGTTTCTACCCAGGTGATGATTACGTTGTGGTATCATATTTTCAAGTCGAGCCACATATTGTTTCTGATATTAGGGCAGCCTAGAGAACTGACCCCTATATCCATGAGTTGAAGTTGAAAACTCAAGCTGGACAGTTGGAGGATTACTCTGTCGGTTGTTTGAGGTTTCGGGGCAGGTTGGTTGTGCCTAACCTGATTGATTTGAGAGAAAAGATCTTAATAGAAGCTCACTGCAGTCGTCATAGTGTCCATCCTGGTGCAAGGAAGATGTACCATTCTTTGAAGCCGCACTATTGGTTGGTAGGTTTGAAGAATGATGTTGCTGACTTTATTGCTCGTTGTCTGAATTCTCAGCAAGTTAAGGCGGAAAGGATGAGACCTGGTGGACTATTGCAGAGTTTAGAGGTGCCCCAATGGAATTGGGACCCATTTGCCTCGTTCCAGCCGAGGATATGATGCTGTTTGGGTAGTGATTGATAGACTTTCGAAGTCAGCTCACTTCATTCCCTACAATATGACGAATTCTTTGAAGAAAATGGAGAAACTGTACATTGATTTCGTAGTTCGATTGCATGGAGTGCCTGTGTCCATAGTTTCAGACAGAGATCTGAGGTTCACTTCCAGATTTTGGAAGAGTTTACGAGCAGGCTTAGGCACCATATTGGCTATGAGTACAGCCTATCATCCCCAAACCGATGGCCAATCTGAGAGGTCTATACAGACCTTGGAGGATATGTTGCAAGCTGTTGTTATGGATTTCAGTGGTAGCTTGCAGTATTCGTTGTCGCTGGTAGAATTTTCATACAATAACAGCTACCACGTAACGATTGTTATGGAACCGTTCGAAGCCTTGTATGGTAGGAAGTGCAGGTTGCCCATCTGTTGGGAGGAAGTATGGGAGAAGCAGTTGTATTCATTGTGCAACTAATGAGAGATCAGGTTGATCTAATTCGACAGCGTATGAAGGATGCACAAGATCGCCAAGCTAGTTATGCCAACCGAAGGCGTGGGCCTTTAGAATTTCATGTTGGTGATTGAGTGTTCTTGAAGGTTTCTCCTTTTATAAGTGTTATGAGATTTGGACACAAGGGAAAGTTAGATCATCGTTATGTTGGACCTTATGAAATTGTGGAAAGGATCGGTCCTTCGACTTATCGTTTGTTGTTGCCACACAAACTATCCTCACTTCACGATGTGTTTCACGTGTCTATGTTGAGAAAGTATGAGCCGGATTCTTCACATGTGCTACGAACTGACGAGGTAGAGCTAGATCGAACGTTGAGTTATGTTGAGTATCCTTTGCAGATTTTGGACTGGAAGGAGAAGCAGCTCAGGAACAAGACCATTCCCTTAGTAATGGTCCAGTGGAGCAAGCATGGCAGGGAAGAACCTACGTGGGAGTTATAGGAAAAGATGCAACGTGAGTGACCTCATCTGTTTTAGTGTGCATCTTACTAGCTTCCATAGATAGAATTTTGGATGTTGTTTTTCCAGTTAAATTGAACCCCTGGTTAGTAGTTGTTCTACGTGGTTTAGAATTGCTATGCATACCATGTGTTGCGTATTCTCAGTTTGGTGGCGTGGCGATATTTTATGATGCTGAGATTTTGATTCAGTCCTGGAGTTGTTGTTTGATTTCAAGTACGAAATCTTATTTTAGTGGGGGAGGAATGTGAGACCCGAAAGATTAGTGGAGCAATTAATTTAATTAATCGAGTTTAGCATATATCGGATCAGGCGTTAGCTGATCTGGGATGGGCCAGCTCTGAGCTGGTATGCTTAGTAAACGTAAACTAGTCTGAAGAAGATTAGAGCTAGATGATTTGAAGGAGAGCGAGCGGATCGGTGCATGCTCTGGGCTAGTTTTCGTGGAACGGTCCGAGCTGGATAGTTGGATTGCTTATATATTGTGTCGCAAGCTATTCTGGGTATGCTAAGCTAAATATTCGAAGCGAGTGCTGAAGCGACGTTGTTTGGAGGAAACCATCTTTGAAGAGAGAAATTTGTTAGTACTGTGTGGACCGGCCTGGTTCGTGGTTTTAGTGTAGATCGGTGTGGTTCATGGGTATCGGCTGAGGTTAGATCTGAACGAGTGGGAGCTGGTCCTCTTATGAGTTAACTGGTTGTCCAGATCTAGAGATAGTGCGACGTCGTTTCGGGTTACCAGAATAAACGCTGGTTGAGTGTACTATGCGCTTGAGATCTGATCTGGATGTGTCAGCAGCTGGATGAAGACTGTTCAGCGGGTGTGAGAAGCTGGGTGCACCAACTGGTTAAGCAGTGATCTGTTTATCCTGAGCGGTACTCCTGCACGACGTCGTTTGGTTGTAGTCAGATATGATATAGCGTAGAGGAGTAAGATCTGGTATGGTACTAAGGTCAGATCTGATACCAGCTGGGAGCCCTGAGTTGTCGGTGGCTACTGTTCATCAGATCTGGGAGATTTAAGTTATATAAATAGAGGACTTTGACCAGTGCACGCCATTAATTCCCAACACTTAGAAAATATCTCTCCCCGTAAACATACCCTCTACTGTAGCCAAATCCTTACTATTCACCGTAACCTATTTCCTCCATTTCCCGATGGTAGACGAAGTAGCTTGGAGCAATATTGGTAGCGTTGAGTTCCTCTTGCCAAGACCGGTTTTTCTATACCGGTTTTGAAGGCTTTGGAAAGCTAGAAGAGTGAACGCGAAGGAGCTACAATGTGTATTTTGTTCGTATTCTGGCCAATTGGTTCTTTTGTTCAGGAAGTGCTTTCAAGAAAGTATTAGATCCTACCTTATGCTTTGTTTTGAGCTATCTGTTGTGCTCGAAGGGTAGGATAGAGCTAGGTTGAGCTGGTGGCTCCCAAATGTGAGTTTCTGTGCTTACTATCCCTGAGCTGATTTTCGTATTTGGTCAGGTTTCAGATATGAGTTATTCGGGACTTTCGTTGTGGTAATTGTAGCACATAAGCTAAGGTACGGATTTGAGCTTGTATTACAGCTTTGGGATAAGCATGGATATTTATGTCTGTTTGCTGGTATGTTGTGCAGTGTATGCTATTGTGCTGATTGTTGCTTGCCTATGTCCTGTGTTAGTTGTTGCAAGCTGTTGTAATTGCATATACGCATTTATCTGTTGAGCTCATATCTTATTAGCCGTTTGTTGTTGTGCTAACCTACGTGTACCAGGATGCTTGTTATGAGGACGAGCGACAATACCGTGCTCCTCATCTCCCTGTTGATCTAGTTGTTAGCCGCTATGAGACGAGTGGATAGCTACCAGGCTCTCATGAGCTTGGCAACAGTAGGTTGAGAGAAATGGTTTATGTGTCTGGTACAGTGTGTTGAGACGAGTGGATAGCTACCACGCTCTCTCACACTATGTGGCCACTCCATCTCATTCATTTGATCTGTGGACGCTGCTGAGCTGCTTCTTGAGATCCTTTGGCTTCCTGTTTCGATTGTATCCTACTGTCCTTGTATTCCGCTGTCCTCATGCATAGCACATTGAATTATATCTGTTGTTGTCTACTTGTTGTTTTATGTTTCTCTCTGTATTGGGGTTTGACCCCGTCCCTTTGGGACTGTTTGGTTTGTTATGTGCCATTCAAGTTTTCCAGGTTATTCAGCTGGCCGTGGTGGTGAGTCAGCTGGTGATGCCCCCAGAGGTTGAATAGAGTCTCAGTTAGATATACATTTCTATATATGTACTGGAGTTGTTGCAGGGGAATGCCCCGTGCTATCGTTGTAAACAGATTTGGTTTTTGTTGGTTTTGTATACTTATATTTGCTGTATTTTGGTGGCTGTTGTGTGCAGCCTTGGGTTGTTGTAAAACCAATATTTTGAGTATAAGTGTATTTTGAAATTATGTTTTCTAAGTGAAGCCAAAGCGAAAAAATTTTAGCCACTGTTTAATGCTTCCGCTGTGATGTTTGCATAATTAATATCTGTTTTGTGCAACGGGTCAGACAGTTCATATCATATAGAATATAACAGAGCTGAACAAAACGGTTGAGATCAAATGGATCATATCATAACAGAAAAAAGCATAGAAAATCTAAGAATAGAGCAAGAACATAACATAGAGGAGAACAGATAAGAACTAGAGCAAGAACGTAATAGAGCAGAGAAAAGTAAAGAACAGAGCAGTTCAGATGAACAAGAGCAGTGTAGTTCAGTGTACATATCAGGTTTGGAGCTTTGGATCAGATCATTTCATATAAGAAAAGAAGAGGTTAAATGAAGATAACATATTAGAACGGAGTTTGGATCAGATCAACACAGACTACCAGTTAGGAATGACAAAGTAGTTGACAAGCATTACTCAGATTGAATACAAGAGGTTCAAACTGGTTTTATTTATACGAAAAACGTCATTTCAGTGCATCAAAGATAATAAATAGCTTCACATACTCTTGTATGAAGATAGGTCGACAAGCACGACAATGTCAAAACTTAATAGAAGCATTTTCAACGGCTAGAAACTTATGTCCAACGTTCATATCAGATCAAAGGCTATATATACACTTGGACATACTCCCCCACAGACATGGTTCCCTGAACCAAGTTATCGAACTCGCGCTCTTGGGCATTAACGTAGGACTCTGGTACGTACTCTTGATGAAACACAGTATGAAACTGTTCCAAGTGATCCCCACACCAGTCTCCTCAAGGGTTCGGGATGCACCTCTCCATCAGTGCTCTGCATTATTCCTCAACTGGAAGGTACCTAAACTCAGTCTACGTTCATCGTCATACCTCACTAGATCAAACAACCCTGTAATGTGTTTCAACCAGGACTCAGCATCGGAACTAGACTCATCACCATTGAACGTTTGAGGATTCATCCGCTGAAACCTCGCCATAATCAGTTCTATTTCATCTACATAGGCTGCAAACATATCCACCTCATCATCAACCTGTCTCCCGCGCCTACGAACGGAATACTACGCTCGCCCTCATCGTTTTGAGCCTCAGATTCTATCGGGATATGCCTAGTAGCTCTACCCCTACGTCTAGGCGGCATCTAGCAAACACTAAGACCATAAGATCACACAACAATATAACACATAGTCAAGCACATGCACAAGAAACACAGTGCCAAGACTCAAGTGTGATCAAAAGAATTCGAGCTTATCCAGTTTAAGCTCTGATACAGAAAATGTCAGGCCCGATGCACAAAACAGAGATTAAACATGCAATTTAAAATGCGGAAGCATTAAAAGTGGCTAAAATTTTTCGCTTGGGCCTGACTAGAAAACATAATTTAAAAATACACTTATACTCAAAATATTGGTTTTACAACAACCAAAATCTGGACACACAACAGCTACAAATACAACAAGTATCATCATACCAAACCAACAGAAACCAAATCTGTTTACAACGATGGCACAGGGCATTCCCTGGCAACAACGCCAATACAATATATATATA
>KV017251.1:183698-194952 GCA_001598015.1 Dorcoceras hygrometricum
GAAATTTAAATTTGTTTAAATTTCCCTACCTTCCATCAACAATGGGTGTACGCCGATGCTACCCGTATCCATGGCCCAGCTCATATTATTGACGGGGCTATGTTTGCCGGAAAGCTGTCCACGCCATTGATAATTGTTGTGAGTTCGGTTGGAACTCCCTTTAACGTTGGCTCATATTATTGGGGACGTTAAGGGGACCGTCCTTCACGACTCAACATTGATGGGTCATCTTGACACGTGATAGTAAACGGTGTCATATTATTGGGCCCTTACTGGACGTGAGGTGAATACATGGAGGTTGCACCGGTTGCAAAAGGAAACTACCTTTTGGGGGTCACGGTTGGCTGATATTATTCGGGACCATGATCGCTCGATTGGACTCTGTGTACCCACTAAGGAAACTTGCTTTCCCGATTTCATTAGAGGGTGGTGAAATCGTTAAAATAGTGGGAGAGTAATTCATAAAACTAAATGACCATGTTTTATGTCTTAGAGATTTTCTTATATAGTTAGTGACGCATGTCTGTTTTCTTTTCAGTATTACTGCTTACAAAATGTCTTCGATGAAAAACCCACTCGCTGCTATACTGGATAGCAACAAGTTCACCGGTCTGAACTACCAATACTGGCTTCGAAACCTCAACATTGTGTTGGCTTCGGAGAAACTTCTTTATACAATAGAGAAGAGCCCTCCGAAGGAAGCCCCTGCCGATATCAGCCCTGAGGAGCTGACTACACTTAAACAATGGTGGGATGACGAGCTTAAGACTCTATGCTATGTGATGGAATCGATGTCCAACGAAATGCAACGGCGCTTTGAGAAGACGAAGTATGCTGCTGACATACTTTTTCATCTGAAGGAACTGTTCGGGGAGAACTCTCGACATGAGAGGTCCACCGCTGTCAAGGAGCTTATGACGAGCCGCATGCGCGATGGGACTTCGGTCCGCGAGCATGGGGTTCGTATGATTGGGCTCGTTGAAAAGCTGGCGGGCCTCGATATCACACTTCCACACGAGCTGTCTGTGGATGTGCTTCTCCTCTCACTACCCGCTGCATTCGACCCCTTTGTGGTCAACTTCAACATGAACAAGCTGGCAGCCACCCTTGAAGAGGTGGTTAACATGCTTGTAGTGTTTGAAGGAACCATAAAGAAGGACAAGCCCGTCCACGTTTTCTTCTAAACCTCTCATGTGGATCTTCACGACCAACTATTCTTCATATTGGTTGACCATTTCCTGGATTGGTTTGATCAACCAGACGTTCAAGTAATTGGGCCATGTGGTTAGGACAGGGTTATTCCCTTCGGTTTCACCCTCCATACATCGCGCGGAGATGCGATGCCGTGCGCGGCCTTGTGCCGCGCGCTACATTGGCGGCGGCCGCCGTCCGACGATGTTCCGGCATCGTTGCGACTGCTAATTTTCTTCTAGGTTTTGTTCGGGCCTGTCCCGGGCAGCCCATGAAGTTTTCGGGCCGATATTCGATATCGGGCTGATTTTGGTCAATTTCGAAATTTTTAGATTTTGGGGCCTAAAATTGTTTTAAACCCAATTTAATGCAATTAAAATTGCAAAATATGATTTTATTTATGAAATATGATTTTATAATTCAAATATGATTTTGTTGATTAAAATATGATTTTATCGACAAAATGCGATTTTATTATAAAATACGATTTTATAATTAAAATATGATTTTGTGGGTAAATAATTTGATTATTTAAATTTATGCATATTAATTAGATTGATTGCATGTTTGGGATGATCGAGAGCCGTGCCCAATATGTTAGGTGTATGCTTTAGGTTTTGCGATTTCGGTTGTATTTAATATTGTTGATTATCATTTAAAGTGGGCCTGTTTGTGGCCCGTTCCCACCCCTTAAAATTGTATCCCTTACTTGTCATGGCAATTTAAATGTGAATTACTAGATTTAGTGGGAGGACAATTTGAAGACGGTGGACATGACGATCAAAGATATTGAAGACCGAAGATCTGTAAAACGAGAAGCAATTGTAATAGGATTGCATTGCATATTGCATTTCACCTAGGAATGGACCCAGGTCCGTGGCTGGCAACCACGGACCGCATAGCTCTCGCGATCGATCACCCAAAGTTATTTATATATTTGATATATGTTATGATGAATCCGCATATTTTAAATTATGATTTAAAATTGCATGAGACCAAATTTTCAAAAATAAAATCCCTCGTTTTAAATACGATTTAAAACTGATATCAAGATTAAAAATTTATTCGATAAACTAAAGGGAATTTAAATCTGTTTAAATTATCCCTACCTTCCATCAACAATGGGTGTACGCCGATGCTACCCGCATACATGGCCCGACTCATATTATTGAAGGGGTTATGTATGCCGAAAAGCTGTCCACACCATTGACAATTATTGTGAGTCGGTTGGAACTCCCTTTAACGTTGGCTCATATTATTGGGGACGTTAAGGGGACCGTCCTTCACGACTCAACATTGATGGGTCATCTTGACACGTGATAGTAAACGGTGTCATATTATTGGGCCCTTACTGGACGTGAGGTGAATACATGGAGGTTGCACCGGTTGCAAAAGGAAACTACCTTTTGGGGGTCATGGATGGCTGCACTGCCACAAGCCTGGGCATTGGAGGAGAAACTGCAAGGAGTACCTCGAGCAGTTGCGAACTGCAAAAGGTATGTTCCATATCGAAATAAATATGTCTCTTAATTCGACTTCTTGGGTACTTGATACCGGATGTGGATCTCATATCTGCAATGATTTGCAGGTGATGACAAGAAGCCGACGTCTTAGATAGGGTGAGACCCACTTGAGGCTTGGCAATGGAGCAAGAGTTGCTGCAGTTTCTATAGGAGATATTTATTTATTTCTGTCTTCTGATTTTAAGTTGTTATTGAGAAACGTTTTGTTTGTTCCCGAATTAATAAAGAACATTATTTCTGTTTTTATGCTTGATAGTGATGGATATTTTTGTATGTTTGCTAGTTCGATTTGTAATATTTACGAGAATGAATGTTTAATTGGAATTAGGGAACGCGAAAACGATTTATACACCTTAAAATTAAAAGACGTTCCAACTCGCGATGTCGAAACACATACAACAACGATTAAAAGGAAATACGATAACTTGAACCCAACACAACTTTGCCACGCTAGGCTAGGTCATATTTATCTAAGTAGGATGAACAAGTTAGTTAGGAGTGACATGTTTGATTTGTCAGACATTAACTCCCTACCGACTTGTGAGTCTTGTCTCAAGGGAAAGATGACTAAACAACCCTTCAAGGGCAAGCCTGAACGTGCCCAAGGCCTATTGGATCTAATCCATACTGATGTGTGTGGCCCACTTAGTATCGGTACTAAGTACGGTCACACATACTTCATAACCTTTAACGATGATTACTCTAGGTATGGGTACTTGTACTTAATGAAGCACAAGTCTGAATCCTTTGAAAGGTTCAAAGAATTCAAGGCTGAAGTAGAAAATCAATTGGGCAAAAGTATTAAAGCACTTCGATCCGATCGAGGTTGTGAAAACTTGAGTGCTGAATTTCAAGACTATCTAAAAGAGAATGGGATTCTCTCACAGTGGACCCCTCCGGCCACACCACAGCTCAGTGGTGTAGCGGAGCGTCGTAATCGAACCTTGATGGACATGGTTCGATCTATGATGAGTTTCACTGAACTTCTTACCTCGTTTTGGGGCTATGCGCTCGAAACGGCGGTAATGTTGTTGAACAATGTCCACACCAAGGCAGTGGATAAGACTCCATATGAGATATGGATGGGCAAACCTCCCAAATACTCATTCATGAGGATTTGGGGATGTCCTGCTTACGTGAAGCAGACAGTGGGAGATAAGCTGGATACGAGATCCATCTTATGCTAATTCATTGGGTATCCAAAGAATTCTATTGGATACTACTTCTACTATCCGAACGAAACAAAATTGTTTGTTTCTAGGAATGCCACCTTCATGGAAAGGGAATTTGTACTTGATAGAAAGGGCAAAATAGTAGAACTCAAAGAGGTTCGAGAACCAACTGAAGTACCAGGTGAGTCTCCAGCACCTACAGAGCCAGTACCAGAAATGGTCGCACCTAGGAGATCCGAAAGGGTTCCTAGGGCTCCTGAGAGATATGGTTTTCTCCTTGAAGATGATCAAGGTGATCAAGTTGTTGGATCTGATCCAAGAACTATCAAGGAGGCAATTTCCGATGCTGATTCTAATTTGTGGCTTGAAGCAATGCAGTCTGAGTTTGACTCAATGCATGCGAACCAAGTTTGGACTCTTGTTAACCCTCCCGAAGTAATTGTTTCTATTGGGTGTAAATGGGTATACAAGAGGAAACTTGGGCCTGATGGTAAGGTAATGACCTACAAGGCACGACTGGTCGCGAAAGGCTACACTCAAAGGCAAGGTGTTTACTATGATGAAACCTTTTCACCAGTCGCAATGTTCAAGTCGATTAGAATCTTACTAGCCATAGCCGCATGGTACGACTATGAGATATGGCAAATGATGTGAAAACTGCGTTACTTAATGGAAACATTAAGGAAGAGATCTATATGACGCAGCCTGAGGGTTTCACATCTGTAAGAAGTGAGCATAAGGTATGCAAACTTCAGAGATCGATCTACGGTCTCAAACAAGCATCGAGGAGTTGGAACCTGAGATTCGATGAAACAATTAA
Organism: Dorcoceras hygrometricum; assembly: GCA_001598015.1. NCBI lineage: Eukaryota > Viridiplantae > Streptophyta > Magnoliopsida > Lamiales > Gesneriaceae > Dorcoceras > Dorcoceras hygrometricum. The sequence goes on from KV017251.1 coordinate 188,405, forward strand.
GGAATTTGGTTTCATCAAGAATCCCGAGGAGCCATGTGTATATAAGAAGGTAGTTAAAAGCGCTGTGACATTCCTTGTACTTTACGTTGATGACATTCTACTCATTGGGAATGATGTAGGAATGCTGCAGTCTACTAAAGTATGGTTGTCTAGTAGATTATCGATGAAGGACATGGGCGAAGCATCCTATATTCTTGGAATACAGATCTATCGGGATAGATCGAAACGGATGCTCGGACTCACCCAAGCCACCTACATCGATACCATACTTAAGCGGTTCTCTATGGAAGAGTCCAAGAGGGGACACCTACCTATGTGCCACGGGGTCACTCTATCTAAGTCTATGTGTCCGAGGACTGATGAGGAGATAGAGAGTATGGCATGTGCCATATGCCTCGGCAATAGGTAGTATTATGTATGGCATGATCTCGACTAGACCGGATGTCGCATATGCTCTGAGTGTCACGAGCCGCTACCAGGCCAACCCCGGCCAATTGCATTGGAAGGCTGTGAAGGACTTAAGTACTTGCGAAGGACTAAGAATATGTTCATGGTCTACGAGGGTGGTGAACTGAAATTGGAAGGCTACACTGATTCTAGCTTCCAATGTGACGTGGATGATTCGAAGTCTACCTCTGGATTTGTATTCATGCTCAATGGTGGTGCTGTCTCTTGGAAGAGTTCCAAACAGGACACCATCGCGGATTCAACCACTGAGGCTGAGTACATCGCAGCATCAGCTGCTGCTAAGGAGGCGGTTTGGATGAGGAATTTCGTCCAAGAGTTGGGCGTCATTCCTAATGGAGTTGGTCCAGTCCCGGTGTACTGCGACAACACAGGTGCCGTTGCGCAAGCAAAGGAGACTAGGTCTCACCAAAGATCCAAACATATACTGAGGAAATACCACATAATCCGGGATATTGTGGCTAGAGGTGACATAGCAGTTGAGAGAGTCGCCTCTGCGGACAACATTGCTGATCCACTTACGAAGCCCTTGCCAGGACCGTCATTTGAAAAACATCGTGAAACAATGGGAATGCGCTTGATGAGTAGTTGGCTATAGGGAAAGTGGGAGATTGTTAGAGTAGATGCCCAACTAGCCAACTTGTGGCGTGTGGGTTTTATAGACTCTTGTATATGACAATCTTTATTTATGAAATACGCATTTATTTATGGCATTCTTTATTTCATTATGTTTATAATGTTAACATTGTGTTGGATAAAGACCTAGAATACACCATAGTGTTTGTTAGATGTGATAGTGGATATGATGGCTATCATGAAACACATCTAATAGTCACTGTGTATTCTGAATTCGTTCCTAGTTGATTGGGCCGTCAAAATGAGGATAAGGCCGCCCGAGCTTGAGACTAGCATCTGCGATGTGAAGTACATAGTGTTTGTTAGATGTGATAGTGGATATGATGGCTATCATGAAACACATCTAATAGTCACTGTGTATTCTGAATTCGTTCCTAGTTGATTGGGCCGTCAAAATGAGGATAAGGCCGCCCGAGCTTGAGACTAGCATCTGCGATGTGAAGTACCATGTTTCATTGGTAGGGAACATTGTTATGTTCTGAGCATGCAGATGGATAGTGACCTGGTGATCTATCGAACTACCCTCGTTCGGACTTTCCAAGTGGTTACCATTTGTCGAGTGGATAAGTCTGAGGTCTTGGTTGTACTGATTAGTCCTCACTACTCGAAACTTCATTGAGGCTCTACATGATAGGCGTCTCACTTTGACCCATTTTCCGACTCACTCGGGGTCATTAGGCGGCGGGATTGGGTGAGGTCCCGATGCATGTAGGAGTCGATGCTTCGTTGTCGAGGATTCACCGCTCACTTTCTTGCGTGGATATCCTATGCTATCTGAGGGGATAATAGTGTATAAATCTCTGGCCAGAGTACTGGATGTGTTTTAGGTAAATGGGTTTACCTAGTAACACTCGCGATGTCACTATTCGATCTCCAAGATGTATGCATATCTATCGGATATCTAGCGACTCTCGATTTACCAATGGTCGTTGATCTGATCGGGATATATGTGTTGAAAGGACCGTACTGTACGCTAACCACGACCAACTGGTTCTTGCAGGCACTATCAGTGGTACCTATGGGATCATGGGGCGATGTTGCTAGGCTCTTTACCATGATCCGATGGGCAAGTCCGAAATTGTGATTTCGGAGCCGCAATGGTTGTGGGCCCACGGCTAGCTGTATCCCTGAACCATTGAGGGTCACACAAGTACTGGATTCATGATTCCCGCACGGAAACTGAGCTCAATGTGTTGAGCATAGGAAGAGGAATTTAGGGAGTGCGACTTCCTAAAAGTCAACAGGGGTCAATTGCGATTTCCCACTGTTGAGGGGCAAAACTGTCATTTTGGACTAGGTATCTGAAAAATTGTTTTTCGCATCATAACGTTCAGTTTTGGAAACTGATTCGATCGGTTCGATCTGATCGTCGATCGGAGTTATGATGAAACCGTGGTGAATTAAACGAGCCTAATGTTCGTATGGACCTGGGTTTGACCCAAGTCCATTGGGCCGGTTCAAGCCCATCTACCATCTTTATTAATTAAGTTGGTTAGGGCTTAATTACACACACAACATAACTAAAACCCTAGCCTCCATATACACTCTCGGCCGCCCCCTCTCCACAACCTCACGCACGCCGCCGGCCGCCGCCTTGCGCCGTCGTGTTCCGCCGCCGTCCGCCACCCGCTTCTTGATCGGACTTGTTTCGATCACCGCGACGAGGTTATTCCGTCCGTGGCAAAATCCTTCAAGTCTTGTAGTGCATATTGACGGAGGAAGATTGATTCTGGTCGTGGACCTGGTTGGAGGATCTACCGCCGCCTACCGAGAAGAGCCAGATTTTCCCTGTGAATTTCTGGTTGGAGCCAGGCGCCTAGACGCCAGCAAGGTAACAAATCTATGAACACCCTATGAATGTTGGTATATTTACATTGATGTATTGAACGCTTTCTGGGGTTTTTTTTGATTTCCGCTGCGCCCCTTGGAGCCAGGCGCCTAGACGCCAGCAAGGTAACAAATCTATGAACACCCTATGAATGTTGGTATATTTACATTGATGTATTGAACGCTTTCTGGGGTTTTTTTGATTTCCGCTGCGCCCCTGGGAAATGGGATCCGGATCCGCCACCGTATGCCAACAAAATCAGCTATGAGAAAGAAACAGATCACGAACAATGAACAGCTCTGGAAAAAACAGGTTGCGATCTTATCTTAAATATCACAGCTTAGAAGATTTCCTTAGTCTGAAGAAATCGATCTAAGGAAAATTCCACAAACAAGAATGACTAAACTACTTATAAGATACTAAGGCAAAATACTCCAAACTGCTTGTAAGTTGCTTGTGAGCTACTGAAAGAAAATCACGTAAGCTTCTTGTGAGCTGCTTTAAAGAATATCCTAGAAAAATCAGGAAGAAATTGAACGAATATCATCAGAAATTTTCTAACAACTCTTTTCTTATTCAAAATCTCAGCAACCCATACTTTCTACATAAAACATCATAATTTAAAATTTGCGTTTTGCGAACATCAAAAACAGTTCCCAAACCGTTAAGAATGCATACAATCATGTAACAGAAACAATATATGCTTTCAAGATTGTAGCAAGAAACAAAGTTCACTTGTGTTTTCTACGAAAACAATTACAGCAAGCTTATCAGGCCTGGATCAACACACAATTTGATCATTTCCTGTGAAAAGTTTTGAAACTTTGTTTGGTTTTCTTGCAGAGAGCATCACTTGTGAAAAGTATTTTATTTGAGAATGAAATATACACGAAGTTTTAATAGTTTTTATATGAAAAAATTAAGTCTAATAATTGACACATTTTCTTTCCAAAATGCTAAAGATACTTAAAAAGTATTACTCATATTTAACAACAACTAAAGGTGCAAACCGAACCATTTTATTTAAAAGAGGAAATAAATCGGCTTGTCTGGACCGGCTGAACTGTGAGGATTGAGAATTTGGATTAGTGGTTAATTGTTTGGATTTGGGATTAATCACGTGTTTTTGAGGTTCCTGCTGAATTTGTGAGCGTCGCGTTAATTTTGGAGAAAACTGGCAGCAGCAAGTTACTGTAGCTCGTGCTGGTGAATTTTGATTCAGCATAGATGACGTCAGCGTGACGCAAGAAGAGCTGCTGGTTTTGGTTTTGAAGTTTGAAGTTGCTGCTGGCAGACGTTGCGCGTAGCGTGAGATTGAGCGAGGAAGTGACACGCGTTGGTCAACATTTTGGAGTGTTGACTATTGATTTCAGCAGAGGCGCTTGTGAATAGTGATCAGCTGATGGTTCGTGGAATCAGTCGCGAGAGCTATCGATAGATATGATGACGTAGGCGTGACGTATTCCTTACTGCTGGTAGTGATTGTGTTGTGTTGGTTGCTGCTGATCAGCAGGCGCGCTTATGCAAGAGCGTAGAGAAACGGCGTCGTTTGATTAAGTGGAAACGCTGCGTTTTGGAGCTTTGTGTTTAGAGATCAGCTGTTGGCAGCTTTGCTTACGTATATAAAATTACGTCGTTTGAATTAGTAGATGCGTCGTCGTTTTGAGTGTTTTCTCGCGACCAACAGATAGATTGCTTTGTAGAGAGAGCTGTTATCAGCTCTTGGTTGTTTTGCTTGCGAGAGCTGTTGTCAGCTGGTGTTTGCTACGGCGTCGTTTTGATAAGTTGGAACGGTGTCGTTTTGAAGATTTTCGTGCGATTGTTGTTTAGTCGTTGCTGCTGAATTTTACGAAAAGAAAAGAGAAGATTGCTGCTGATAGACTTCTGCTGAATACTTCGATGGATCTTAGTGAATCAACAGGCGAGGATTGAAGAGGTATTTATAGTAGTGTTGATCGACACTTAGATTTATTTTGAGCCAGTTATATCTTATCTCTTCTTCTCCAAACCCTCGTCGAGCTACTGTTCACCGAGACATTTCTTCCCTAGATTTCCATCGCATCCAGCCTTTGTTTTTGGAGATCTTTGTGGCGCTGAATTCCCCTTGCTTAGCTCTTTCGTTTGCTACCCTTTTGAGACGATTGAATTGTGCTGGAGGTGGAAACGCGAAGCTGCTGGACTTCGAAGCTTTTGAGAGCAGTCTGTGCTTGCGTTCTTCTGCTAGCATGAGCTTTTGGGTGAGCAATTCTTGTGGTTTGAGCTCGGTTTTCAGTAGTTAATTCCTGCGTAGAAGTGTGAGATTGAAGTATGCTTCTGGCCGTAGGACTAGCGTGTTGTGTAGCTGAATTGAGCTAAGTTATTACCTATGTTGTAACAGATTTCAGCTTCTAGGGTGTCCTGCCGCGTGAATTGAGCCAGGAGGAATCTGTTAGGTAATTCTAAGGTGGAAAGGTACGATTTGAGCAGCCCTTAGCAGTTGAGCGTGAACATGTCTATCTGTTCAGTGTTGTGATTTGCTGTTATGTGATTTACGTGATTTTAGATGAATGAATTGTATGAATTCTGTTCTGTTTCACGTATTGTAAACTGTGTGCATTGAGCATTGAAATTGAATGACATTCTTTGCATACATCTTGAGCCTGAATTGATAATTGATTTGATTACCTGATTGGGTGCCACGTTGTGACTGGCCGACTGTTGAGTCGTGTCCTAAAAGTCCAACGCTATCGTCGGAGCGGTGACTACCGGATACGAGTGTCTACTGCCGAGCTGTGATGGGCTGACGGGCCCCGATGATCACGGACCGATGATTTCCACCGGCTGATTGGCTGTGTGTGGTATTGAGGCTTGATTTGAGTTTCCAGTTGATAGACTGGTCTAGCTATCCGATTTCTTGATGGCCCTCATGCATTCACAGCATTGATTTGTAGCATGTTGCATGTTTATCTGATTTGATATCTCTTCGTACTGAGGCTTGACCTCGTACTTGTTTCCTGCTTTTGTTTTGTTTGGGTCTGTGTTGCCCATTTGCAGGAGCTCTAGGTAATCAAGCTGGACCGAGTGGAAGTTCAGCTGGTCGATCCCCGTGTCCCTGAGTCCCAGTCTATATATGATATGTATTGAACCGGGGGATGCCCTGTGTTATCATGTATTGGGGATTTGTTTGGTTGATATACTTGTTGTGTTGGAAATTGAATCAACTCGTATTTTATTATCGCTATCTTGAATGTATGATTTGAAGTTCATGCCCATAGTATTTCGAAAAATTTTTAAGCCCTGATTTTAAACTTCCGTGTTTATGCGCTTATTATGTGTTAATTGTTAGTAATTAGCACGGGGCCTGACATTTTTGGTATCAGAGCTTAAACTGGGATAAGCTCGATTTCTTTTGATCACACTCGAGTCTAGGCACAGAGTTTTGATTTGATTTTGATTGCCTCTGTGACTTATGTGATATATTATCTGTCTTGCTGTTATACCTGCTGTGAGACCTTATCTCTAGGCTTGTTTAGATGCCGCCGAGACGAGGAAGAGATAGGAGAACTAGACGTTCTGAGGAGGAGTCTAGAGCAGGTAGTGATGACGACGCTCAGGTTGAGGACGTCACTAGGCAGATAGG
>KV017251.1:201257-212306 GCA_001598015.1 Dorcoceras hygrometricum
AACAGCTATCAAGTCACTATTGGAATGGCTCCGTTTGAGGCCTTGTATGGTCGAAAGTGCAGGTCCCCGATTTGTTGGGAAGAAGTTGGCGAGAGACAGCTTTCTACACCGGAGTTTGTTCAGCACATGAAAGACCAAATTGATTTGATCCGGAGTAGAATGAAGGCTGCCCAAGACCATTTCTCGAGTTATGCGAACCGTAGGCGTCGACCGCTAGAGTTTGAGGTAGGCGACCGTGTGTTTCTCAAGATTTCTCCTTTCAAGAGCGTGATGAGATTTCGATTTAAAGGCAAATTGGCTCCCAGGTTCGTTGGTCCCTTTGAGATTATCGAGCGGATTGGACAGTTGGCTTATAGACTGAGGCTGCCCGAGGAGTTAGCCGCGATGCATGACGTGTTTCATGTGTCAATGTTGAGAAAATATGAGCCAGATTCGTCCCATGTTTTGAGAACCGATGAAGTTGAGCTGGATTCTGCCTTGAGTTATGTTGAGTATCCGGTGCAGATCTTGGATAGGAAGGAGAAACAGCTGAGGAACAAGATAATTCCGTTGGTGATGGTCCAATGGAGCAAGCATGGCCGAGAAGAAGCAACCTGGGAAGTTGAGGAGAAGATGAGGCAGGACTGGCCTCACCTGTTTGAGCACTGATCGTGTGGAATTTCCAGGTAAATCTCTGGTTTTGCTTCGAATTTTAGTGAGTTGGTTGTGCTGATTTGCATGTTCGTTGTTTCTGCCTTGATTTGTCTTTGATTTCGAGGACGAAATCTCTTGAGTTGGGGAGAATGTGAGGATTGAGAATTTGGATTAGTGGTTAATTGTTTTGATTTGGGATTAATCACGTGTTTTTGAGGTTCCTGCTGAATTTGTGAGCGTCGCGTTAATTTTGGAGAAAACTGGCAGCAGCAAGTTTCTGTAGCTCGTGCTGGTGAATTTTGAATCAGCATAGATGATGTCAACGTGACGCAAGGAGAGCTGCTGGTTTTGGTTTTGAAGTTTGAAGTTGCTGCTGGCAGACGTTGCGCGTAGCGTGAGATTGAGCGAGGAAGTGACACGCGTTGGTCAACATTTTGGAGTGTTGACTATTGATTTCAGCAGAGGCGCTTGTGAATAGTGATCAGCTGATGGTTCGTGGAATCAGTCGCGAGAGCTATCGATAGATATGATGACGTAGGCGTGACGTATTCCTTACTGCTGGTAGTGATTTCGTTGTGTTGGTTGCTGCTGATCAGCAGGCGCGCTTATGCAAGAGCGTAGAGAAGCGGCGTCGTTTGATTAAGTGGAAACGCTGCGTTTTGGAGCTTTGTGCGCTTGTGAATAGTGATCAGCTGATGGTTCGTGGAATCAGTCGCGAGAGCTATCGATAGATATGATGACGTAGGCGTGACGTATTCCTTACTGCTGGTAGTGATTGCGTTGTGTTGGTTGCTGCTGATCAGCAGGCGCGCTTATGCAAGAGCGTAGAGAAGCGACGTCGTTTGATTAAGTGGAAACGCTGCGTTTTGGAGCTTTGTGTTTAGAGATCAGCTGTTGGCAGCTTTGCTTACGTATATAAAATGACGTCGTTTGAATTAGTAGATGCGTCGTCGTTTTGAGTGTTTTCTCGCGACCAGCAGATAGATTGCTTTGTAGAGAGAGCTGTTATCAGCTCTTGGTTGTTTTGCTTGCGAGAGCTGTTGTCAGCTGGTGTTTGCTACGGCGTCGTTTTGATAAGTTGGAACGGTGTCGTTTTGAAGATTTTCGTGCGATTGTTGTTTAGTCGTTGCTGCTAAATTTTACGAAAAGAAAAGAGAAGATTGCTGCTGATAGACTTCTGCTGAATACTTCGATGGATCTTAGTGAATCAGCAGGCGAGGATTGAAGAGGTATTTATAGTAGTGTTGATCGACACTTAGATTTATTTTGAGCCAGTTATATCTTATCTCTTCTTCTCCAAACCCTCGTCGAGCTACTGTTCACCGAGAAATTTCTTTCCTAGATTTCCATCGCATCCAGCCTTTGTTTTTGGAGATCTTTGTGGCGCTGAATTCCCCTTGCTTAGCTCTTTCGTTTGCTACCCTTTTGAGACGATTGAATTGCGCTGGAGGTGGAAACGCGAAGCTGCTGGACTTTGAAGCTTTTGAGAGCAGTCTGTGCTTGCGTTCTTCTGCTAGCGTGAGCTTTTGGGTGAGCAATTCTTGTGGTTTGAGCTCGGTTTTCAGTAGTTAATGCCTGCGTAGAAGTGTGAGATTGAAGTATGCTTCTGGCCGTAGGATTAGCGTGTTGTGTAGCTGAATTGAGCTAAGTTATTAGCTATGTTGTAATAGATTTCAGCTTCTAGGGTGTCCTGCCGCGTGAATTGAGCCAGGAGGAATCTGTTAGGTAATTCGAAGGAGGAAAGGTACGATTTGAGCAGCCCTTAGCAGTTGAGCGTGAACATGTCTATCTGTTCAGTGTTGTGATTTGCTGTTATGTGATTTACGTGATTTTAGATGAATGAATTGTATGAATTCTGTTCTGTTTCACGTATTGTAAACTGTGTGCATTGAGCATTGAAATTGAATGACATTCATTGCATACATCTTGAGGCTGAATTGATAATTGATTTGATTACCTGATTGGGTGCCACGTTGTGACTGGCCGACTGTTGAGTCGTGTCCGAAAAGTCCAACGCTATCGTCGGAGCGGTGAATACCGGATACGAGTGTCTACTGCCGAGCTGTGATGGGCTGACGGGCCCCGATGATCATGGACCGATGATTTCCATCGGCTGATTGGCTGTGTGTGGTATTGAGGCTTGATTTGAGTTGCCAGTTGATAGACTGGTCTAGCTATCCGATTTCTTGATGGCCCTCATGCATTCATAGCATTGATTTGTAGCATGTTGCATGTTTATCTGCTTTGATATCTCTTCGTACTGAGGCTTGACCTCGTACTTGTTTCCTGCTTTTGTTTTGTTTGGGTCTGTGTTGCCCATTTGCAGGAGCTCTAGGTAATCAAGCTGGACCGAGTGGAAGTTCAGCTGGTCGATCCCAGCGTCCCTGAGTCCCAGTCTATATATGATATGTATTGAACCGGGGGATGCCCTATGTTATCATGTATTGGGGATTTGTTTGGTTGATATACTTGTTGTGTTGGAAATTGAATCAACTCGTATTTTATTATCGCTATCTTGAATGTATGATTTGAAGTTCAGGCCCATAGTATTTCGAAAAATTTTTAAGCCCTGATTTTAAGCTTCCGTGTTTATGCGCTTATTATATGTTAATTGTTAGTAATTAGCACGGGGCCTGACATGAACAACTCTTGTAACCGTGTCTCAAATCTAGAAAATCAACTAAAATGAAAGCTGATAACAATAGCATTTCAAATAGATCTCTCAATTCTTTAAACTTTCTAATTGTGGATTTCAAAGTTTCTGGGCGTACAGTTAAAGTAGGTGCCCAGCTAGTCAACTGTTGGTAGTGTGCTTTGTTGACTCCAATGTAAACATGATATTTATTCATATAATTTATATTTATATGGAATTCTTTATCTTTGATTTTATTTTTTGCATAAAATTGTTGGATAAAGACATTGAATACACTATAGTGTTATGTTAGATGTGATAATGGATTTGATGGCTATCATGAAACACACCTAATAGTCACTGTGTGTTCTAAACGAGTTCCTAGTCGATTGGGCCATCCACAAGAGGATAAGGGTCACTCGAGCTTGAGACTAGAATCTGCGATGCAAAGTACCACGTTTCATTGGTAGGGAACATAGAGATGTTCTGAGCATGCACATGGATAGTGACCTGGTGATCTATCAAACTACCATCGTTCGGACTTTCCATGTGGTTATCATTTGTCGAGTTATTAAGGACGAGGTCTTGGTTGTACAAATTAGTACTGATTACTCGAAATATCATTGACTCTACATGCTAGTCGTCTCACTTTGAATCGTTTACCGACTCCAAGAGGGTCATCAGGTGGCGAGATTGGGTGAGGTCAAGACGCATGTAGGAGACGATTCTTTGTTGTCAAGGATTCACCGTTCTCCATGGTGCGTGGATATCCTATTCTATCTGAGAAGATAATAGTGTGACAAATCTCTAGCCAGAGTACTAGATGTGCTTTAGGTAAATGGATTTACAGAGTAGCACATGTGATGTCTCTATTTGATCTCCAAGATATATGCATGAGAATCTCTAGCGACTCTTGATTTAACAATTATCATTGATTCGGTTGGGATATTTGAGATGAAAGGACCATAATATACTCTAAGCATGACCAACTGGTTCTTTTAGGCACTATCAGTGATACCTAGAGGATCATGGGGTGATGTTGCTAGATGCTTTACCATGGTCCGATGTGTAAGTCCCAAAATGTGTTTTTGGAGTCACAAGGAGTTGTGAGATCAAGGATAGCTATATCCCTGAACCATTGAGGTTCACATAAAAGCTGGTTTCTCAATTCCCGTACGGATATAGTACTCAAACTGTTGAGTATAGTAGGAGGAAGGTTAGGAGTATGACTTCCAAAAGTAGTTAAGGGAGTAGAACTTCCATATTTAGCTAATAGGAGTAAACCTGCCATATGCAGATTTAGCGGTCAGAAAATTTGATTTTTTATCATAATGATTAGTTTTGTAAACTGGGCACATCGGTGATATCTTATCATCGATCGGGATTATGATGAGACCACAATCGAGGGAGTCGAAATGAATGTTCCCCTTTTGACTTGAATCGAATGCTCACTGTTTTAGTCGAACCGAATGACCGATCGGTTCGTGGTTTTAGTGTAAACTGGTACGGTTCATAGGTACATGCTGAGTTAAGATCTGAACGAGTGTGAGCTGGTCATCCAGATCTGGGTTGCGATACGACGCTGTTTAAGTGTACCTATGTAAGCGCTAGCTGGATGAAATGTGTGAGTCGACCAAAGTATAATCTGGACAGTGCGTGTGATCTGTTCTGGATTTGAAGTCTAGGGGAAAACAGGATCTGCTAGCGGGTGAGAGTAGCTAAGTGCACCAGTTGGTTAATCAGAGAGCAAGATAGATGTTTCAGAAGTTTCAAGGTGTCATCCAATGGAGAAGGACCTCTGGTTGAAACGGATAACTGGATGGTGGTGCGACGTCATTTTGAGAAACCAAATATGGTATAGCTTAGAGTCAGATCTGGTATAGTGTTTAGATCTGAGCTGGTACCAGCTGTGAGACCTGAGTGTTGGTGGCTACTGTTCACCAGATATGGGGGATTGAGTTATATAAATAGAGGACTTTGACCGTGTACTAGCCATTACTTCCCAACACTTACAAAATATCTCTCCCCGTAAACATATCCACTACTGTAGCGAAACCCTTACTGTTCACCATGGTCGACTTCCTCCGATTCCCGGTGATAGGCGATGCAGCTTTGAGCAAGATTAGTAGCGTTGAGTTCCTCTTGCCAAGACCGTTCTTTCTATACCTCTTTTGAGAGCTTTGAGAAACTGGAAGAGGAACACGAAGAAGCTACAGTGTGCCATCGTTCATATTTTGGTCGATTGGTTCTTCTGCTCAGGAAGTGCTTTCGAGTAAATATAAGATCCTACCTTGCGCTTCGTTTAGAACTATCTGTTGTGTGTTAGAGTTAGGATAGAACTGAGTTGAGCTGGTAGCTCCCTGTTATGGTTTCTCTGCTTACGATACTTGAGTTGATTATTGTGTTTGGCTAAGTAGGTTTCAGATTTGAGTTTTTCGGGACCTTTGTTGTAGTAATTGTAGCACAAAAGCTAAGGTACGGATTTGAGCTTGTATTAAAGTTTTGGGATAAGCTTGGATATATGTGTACGCTTGCTGGTATGCGTACAGTGTGTATGCTATCTTATTGTATTGCTTGCTGTTGTTCTGTGCTAATTATTGTAAGTTGTTGCATTGGCATACACACATCATTCCTGTTGAGCTCATATCTGTTAGCCGCTTGTTGTGGTGCTAAACCGTGTGTACCAGGATGCTTTGTTGAGGACGAGCGGCAATACCGTGCTCCTCATCTCCCTACTGGTTTAGTTGTTAGCCTCTATGAGACGAGTGGATAGCTACCACGCTCTCCTGAGCTTTGGCAACAACAGGTTTAGTGATCTGGTTTATGCTTTGGTACAGTGTGTTGAGACGAGTGGATAGATACCACGCTCTCACATGCTTCGTGGCCACTACCATTTGTTCGTATCTATCGACAGCTGTTGAGCTGGTTCTTTGAGCTCCTTTGGCTTCCTGATTCGTTTATAGCCTACTGACCTTGCATTATTCAGCTCTCATGCGTAGCACATTCATTTATATCTGTTCTTTCTATTAGCTATTTGCATTGCTCTCCGTACTAGGGTTTGACCCCTGTCCCTCTGGGGGTGGTTGTTTGGTTATCTGTGTGTTGTTTAGGTTACCTAGGTTTCTCAGCTGGTCGTGGAGGTAACTCAGATGGAGGTGACTCAGCTGGAGGTGCCTCGAAAGGCGGATAGAGTGTCCCAGTTAATTATATTTTATAATTATGTATTAGAGTTGTCGCCGGGGAATGCCCCGTGCTGCTGTCTTGTACTCAGATTTGAGTTTGTATTGATTTGGGATACTTGATGCTTGTAATTGTTATTGCTTGTTGCTGTTGTTGGTTTTCGGTTGTTGTAAAACCAATATTTTAAGTATAAGTGTATCTTAAATTATGTTTTCTAAGTCAGGCCAAGCGAAAAATTTTAGCCACTTTTTAAGCTTCCATGGTTGTTATTTGCGTGTTTATCTCAGTCGTGTGTACCGGGCCTGACAATAGCGATGGATTTTGTAGTGGGTTTACCAAAGACACTCCATGGATTTAACTCTATTTGGGTTATTATTGATAGATTAACTAAGTCAGCTCACTTTTTACCAGTAAAGACGACGTATGATTTGAATAAGTATGCTGAACTATATGTGAAACAAATATTAAAACTTCATGGAATTCCAAGTTCTATAGTATCAGATCGAGATCTCAGATTCACTTCTATGTTTTGGAAGAGCTTACATAAAGCCATAGGAACTAAGTTAACTTTCAGTACAGCTTTCGATCTGTCAGGCCTCGTGTACGAAACAGAGAATTTAAACAAAACGCAACGCGGAAGAACTTAAAAAGTGGCTAAATTTTTTTTTTCGCTTTTGGCCTGACGAAGAAAACATAATTTAAAATACTGTCATACTCAAAATATTCCCAGTTAACTCATACTCAAAATAACAGAGCAGCATACTAACAGATACGAGTACTGCCCAACGGCCAAATACAACAGCATAGTATCTAAACAACATCAACCAAATAAATACAACAACTGAAAAACCACAATACACAGACAGACTAATAACTATATAAGCCTAAGCACCACCCGGGACATCCCACCCGCAGTGATACCAGTGCAATAGATACTATACATAACTGGGACACTCTAAACATCTCCTGGGGTATCTCCAGCTGGATCATCTCCACGACCAGCGGAATAACCTGGAAAACCTGAACAACAAGCAGGCCAACAAAACAAACCAGCCCCAGAGGGACATCGGGGTCAAACCCCAGTACGAAGAGCAGCATAATACAGCAAAAGGATACAGCATGCAATGTATCATGTCGTGCAAATGCATGATCGGTACGAAGAATCAGTGGTAACAATCGGAAGGCCAAACAAAACGGTAACAACAACAATGTGACACATCACCGAGTCTCGGAAGCTACCCGATCACACCCAGTGGAAAATAGAATGTCTCATCTCCGCACCTGCGCGGAAGCCACCCGCCAGGTCGCACGGAATTTAAAGTGGACACAACCACCCACCAACCTCTATCCAGGTCACTGCAACTGAGGACTGGGAACAACTCAACCAACACCCTCCAGCTGCTGCAACTGAGGACTGGGAACAACTCAACCAACATCCTCCAGCTGCACTCAACCGTGGTTATGCAACACAGCACCACACCACGAGGGAAAAGCTCCAACAGAGCAACATGTATATTATGGCTGTCAAAGGAATCAAGGGCCCAACATGCTATGCAGATGCATCACAATGCTAGACATGATGTGTGTACATGAATTGCCAATAAACACAACAAGGAATCTAATAATCGCATGCATAACAATTCAATAGGTAACACACCATGCATATTGAAATCCGCATAAATTTACAACAGTTAGCATACCATAAACGCAGCCAGCAACAAGCAGGATTATACACATCGCTGCCTCTATACAAAACACTCGGCCAGCTTTACCACACACACAATACATTACCATGCCTATCACAAAGATGAATTTCAAGCTCAATTCGTACCTTACACGGCAGAATACCTCAAACAGAATCTACCAAGGTGCGGTACCAACAATCTGCACAACTATGGTTTCTCACGACTCATGGCAAAACTCCACGAAGCTGCCCAGAATCTGAAAACTCACGCGAAAACCCGAGAGATCTGAGTCTTGAAAGATGCTAAACAACACGCACGTACAACCAGATCTCAAACAAAACACCACAAACTCTCACGGTAAAACACGACCTGGGAGAAACAGCTCAACCAGCAACTAACCAACCTAATACATCTTAACAGGAAGCTTAAATAAAAGATAAGGCTAAGATCTCAACAAATTAAACGAAGTTATACCTGCACGCACAAACACACGAACGAAACAGCGACTTCGCGTTTCTGACCCAGCCAACTACAGCCTCCAAGAGTGGTAAAGGATGAAAGAGCTTCTCTAGAGGAGTCCAACTCTACCTCGAACGTGCCAAACGGTGGCCGGAAGCGATGGGAATCGTCGGGTAAAAATCACGGTGAACAGTGCTCTATGGTTCGCGAATAGAGAAAAGAAATCGGCAGATGAAATGCTAAGTATGGGATCCTGTGGATTAAAACGAAGACCAAGCCTTATCTATAAATACACACGTGAAGTTTGCTAAAATTTTCCACCGGCAGAATCAGATCCCACAACAACCGAACGCTTGAACTAAACCGCGAACAATAATCAAAACGGCGTCGCGCAACACCAAGGGAGAAGTCTGAACACTAAAGCAAAACGCTGGAGAAATCTGGACATTTCCTTGCTCGAGAAATCTGAACGTTCCAACGTTAACTCTCAACAGATTTCTCCACGTCCACATATAAACAAAACTACCCAATACGACAACGCACAAAACCCATAGACAACTGGATGCTCCCCTTGCTTGAGAAGTCTGAAATACTAAACACGCAATACTTCAAATACCACAGACTTCTCTAGCACAACAGATCCCTCACTCTAGCGCTATACAGCGATGAACTCCAAAAAGACGTCGCTCCTAAGACCACGGAGAAATCTGAAAACCAAAATGCTGAAAGCTGGAAATAGTGCTAACTGCTAAAACGACGTCGCACAGCACCACGATGAAGTCTGGACGCTAATAATAAACACTGGAGAAATCTGACACACTAAGAGCTAAACACTGTGATGCAAAAAAGATCTCACAAACACGCCAAACCTAAACGACGGCGTATTAACTTATCTAAACGGCATCGTTTCAAACCTTAAACTTAAACACGCGATCAGACTTCAACACAAAAGCGCCACAGATTTCTCCTTCCCGCGCACACCAGATTTCACCATAACGCTAGGCCTAAACGACATCGCTTTACACACCAAGCCAACCATGCAACAGCAGATCTCAATACAAGGCCCTAGCGCTAACTGAAAAATAGATCTCTCTATACGACAGCGTTGTTAGAGTAGATGCCCAACTAGCCAACTTGTGGCGTGTGGGTTTATAGACTCTTGTATATGACAATCTTTATATATGATATTCGCATTTATCCATATGGCATTCTTTACTTTCATTGTGTGTATGATGATTTACAATTGCGTTGAGTAAAGACCTAGAATACACTAAAGTGTATGTTAGATGTGATAGTGGGTATGACGGCTATCATGAAACACATCTAATAGTCACTGTGTATTCTGAACATGTTCCTAGTCGATTGGGTCGTCAAAATAAGGATAAGGCCGCCCGAGTTCGAGACTAGTATCTGCGATGCGAAGTACCATGTTTCATTGGTAGGGAACATTGTGATGTTCTGAGCATGCAGATAGATAGTGACCTGGTGATCTATCGAACTACCCTCCTTCGGACTTTCCAAGTGGTTACAATTTGTCGAGTGGATAAGTCTGAGGTCTTGGTTGTACTGATTAGTCCTCACGACTCGAAACGTCATTGAGACTCTACATGATAGGCGTCTCACTTTGACCCGTTTGCCGACTCACTTGGGGTCATAAGTATCCCTGAACCATTTAGGGTCACACAAGTACTGGATTCGAGATTCCCGCACGGATACTGTTAGAGTAGATGCCCAACTATCAAACTTGTGGCGTGTGGGTTTTATAGACTCTTGTACAAACAGTCTTTATTTATGATATTCGCATTCTTTTATATGGCGTTCTTTACTTTCATTATTTGTGTAATGATTTACAATTGCGTTGAGTAAAGACCTATAATACACCTAAGTGTATGTTAGATGTGATAGTGGGTATGACGGCTATCATGAAACACATCTAATATTCGCTGTGTATTCTGAACATATTCCTAGGCGATTGGGCCGTCAAAATGAGGATAAGGCCGCCCGAGTTCGAGACTAGTATCTGCGATGCGAAGTACCATGTTTCATTGGTAGGGAACATTGTGATGTTCTGAGCATGCAGATAGATAGTGACCTGGTGATCTATCGAACTACCCTCCTTCGGACTTTCCAAGTGGTTACCATTTGTCGAGTGGATAAGTCCGAGGTCTTGGTTGTACTGATTAGTCCTCACTACTCGAAACGTCATTGAGACTCTACATGATAAGCGTCTCACTTTGACCCGTTTGCCGACTCACGTTGGGTCATAAGGCGTCGGGATTGGGTGACGACCCGATGCATGTAGGAGTCGATGCATCGTTGTCGAGGTATTCACGCTCGCAGAAGGGGCGATGTGACGCTTTACCATGATCCGTTGGGCAAGTCCGGAATTGTGATTTCGGAGCCGCAATGGTTGTGGGCCCACCCCACGCTGTATCCCCGAACCATTGAGGGTCACACAAG
>KV017251.1:244526-258486 GCA_001598015.1 Dorcoceras hygrometricum
TGCAAGAATTTACAGATGTATTTCCAGATGACTTACCTGGAAAAGTGTCTGACAGAGAAATTGAGTTTGAAATCAACCTAGTTCCAGGAACAGCCCCAATCTCCAAGGCACCCTACCGAATGGAACCTGCAGAACTCAAGGAGCTCAAGGATCAACTACAGGAACTGCTAGACAAAAAGCATATTCGACCCAGTGTGTCACCTTGGGGAGCTCCAGTCTTATTCGTCAAGAAGAAGGATGGAACCATGAGATTGTGTATCGACTACAGAGAGTTGAACAAGATCACAATCAAGAACAAGTATCCTCTTCCAAGAATTGACGACCTCTTCGATCAACTCAAGGGAGCTACAAACTTCTCCAAGCTGGACTTGAGGTCAGGCTATCACCAGCTAAAGATCAGGGATGAGGATGTCCCTAAAACTTCATTTAGGACAAGGTATGGTCATTATGAATTCACAGTGATGCCATTTGGTCTAACCAATGCACCAGCGGCCTTCATGGACCTCATGAACCGTGTATTCAGACCATTCCTCGACAAATTCGTGGTGGTGTTCATAGATGATATACTTGTATATTCATCGAGTGAAGAAGACCACAAGAAACATCTCCAATTACTCTCCAGACCCTGCGAGAGAAACAATTGTACGCCAAATTCAAGAGGTGTGAATTTTTGCTGAAGAGTGTGGCATTCATAGGCCATATAATATCCGAAGCTGGCATATCAGTAGACCCAAAGAAGGTAGAAGCCATAATGGACTGGCCTGCACCTAAGACGGTGACAGAGGTTAGAAGTTTCTTAGGATTGGCCGGCTACTATCAAAAGTTTGTAGAAGGCTTCTCTTCTATCACGTTACCACTCACTAGACTCACCCAGAAGAACTCCAAGTTCAACTGGAACGAAGAATGTGAGACAAGCTTCGAGACTCTGAAGACGAAGCTTGCATCTGCCCCTGTTCTGACGTTACCCGTAGGGGACAAAGAGTTTACCATCTACAGCGATGCATCGAAAGAAGGACTAGGATGTGTGCTCATGCAACAGGGCAGATTAATTGCGTATACCTCAAGGCAACTGAAGACGCACGAACGCAACTACCCGACTCACGACTTAGAGCTTGCAGCGGTGGTTTTTGCCCTAAAGATTTGGCGACACTATCTTTATGGTGCAAAGTGCGAGGTGTTAACCGACCATCAAAGTCTCAAGTACATATTCACTCAGAAGGAATTGAATTTGAGACAAAGGAGATGGCTCGAGCTGTTAAAGGACTACGACTTAACGATCAACTACCACCCAGGAAAGGCAAATAAGGTGGCCGATGCGCTAATTCGGAAGAATATGAATAAGGTGATACTATCTTCAGTCTCAGCCCAACCATGCCTTAGAGAATTGGTCAAGCTGAAACAAGATCAAGACCCCGGCGTGATGAGGTTGAAAGAACAGATCAAGGAAAGGGAATCACCTGAGTTCCGGACGGACCAAGATGGGATCCTTTGGATGAATGGACGACTATGTGTACCCGACGTCGATAACCTCCATCAGGAAGTGATGTCTGAAGCACATAAGTCCAAATTCTCAATCCACCCGGGAAGTACAAAAATGTACAGAGATTTGAAAGAACATTTTTGGTGGAATGGGATGAAAAGAGATGTTGCTGATTTTGTTGCAAGATGCCATGTATGCCAACAAGTCAAGGCCGAACATCAAAGACCTGGAGGATTGTTACAACCACTGGAAATTCCAGAATGGAAGTGGGAAAACATATCCATGGACTTTGTAGTTGGTCTACCGAAGACAAGACTAGGCCACGATGGAATATGGGTAATCGTGGATAGGTTAACAAAATCCATGCACTTTCTACCTGTCCGAATGAACTACGGCTTGGACAAGTTAGCTTCGTTGTACATGGACAACATCGTCAGGCTGCACGGAGTTCCAACGAGCATCCTGTCAGATAGGGATCCAATGTTCGTATCTCGTTTCTGGAAGAGCTTCCAAGAAGCCATGGGAAGCAAGGTTACTCTCAGTACTGCTTATCATCCGCAAACAGATGGTCAAACTGAGAGGACCATCCAGAACCTAGAAGAAATGCTGCGGACTTGCACATTAGACTTCGGTAGCAATTGGAGCGAGCATCTACCCCTAATAGAGTTCGCGTACAACAATAGCTACCACAGCAGCATAGGGATGGCACCATATGAAGCCCTTTATGGACGGAAATGTCGATCGCCGTTATACTGGGATGAAGTCGGAGAGAAGGATATCACTGGACCTGAGCTCGTTCAAGAGACAATGAAAAAGGTAGCCATTATCAAGGAGAGACTGAAGGCAGCCCAGGATCGACAGAAGAGCTGGGCAGATCTAAAGAGAAGACCTTTGACATTCGAGGTAGGTGAAAAAGTGTACCTTAAGGTTTCACCAATGAAAGGAGTAGTCCGATTCGATATGGCCGGAAAACTGAATCCCCGGTATGTCGGACCCTTTGAGATATTGGAAAAAGTAGGAACACTTGCCTACAGACTGGCCTTACCACCCAGTATGTCAAGGATTCATAATGTTTCAATGTATCCCAACTAAGGAGATATATCCCAGACTCTAGTCATGTTCTTGATGAAGGGCCACTCCTTGTGGAAGGAAATCTGACCCAAGGACTGAATTATGAAGAATTCCCGATTAGAATCGTGGACAGAAAGGACCAGGTTCTCCGACGAAGAACGATCCCTTATGTCAGGGTCCAGTGGTCCAACCACACCGAAAGAGAAGCCACCTGGGAGGTGGAAGAAAAGATGCGAAGCCAATATCCCTACCTTTTCGACGACGAAGGTGACCAAAGTTTCGAGGACGAAACTTATTTTAAGGAGGGAGGGATGTGAAAACCCGAAAATTCAACTACAAAAAAAAAAAATTCTCTCCTGGTCGAAAATCAGCCGGTGGTCGAAATTCAGCAGTTGATGGCACGAGAGTGAAACGCCGTCCTTTCATGGATCAGCAGATGCACGAGTTTAGAGTGACCAGCTGCTGATTTGGGAAAAACGATCGAAGAAGTGGAGCGACGTCGTTTCGTTAAGTTGAAACGCTGCGTTTTGGAACCAGCAGCGAGGGGATTGTGAGTGATGCGTTGTGACTGGAGAACCAGCAGGTAGAAGCGATGCTGACGTAACCCTTAAGATGTCGTTTGGATTAGTTGACACGACAACGTTTTGACTTAACGCTAAGGACCATTCGTTGAGTTTGAAAGAAACCAGCGTAGACCAACAAAGAATTCAGCAGTTGGACTGTTAGTAAGGCAAATCCAGCAGCTGACTACTCACCGACGCAAATTCAGCAGCAACACAAAATTCAGCAGCAACGCGAAATTCAACAGCGACGCAGACTTCATCTTCTCCACGAAAAATTCAGAAGTTCCTCGACGCGAAGCAAGATGTTTGTACAGGAAACTTCACCAGTGAAATTCGAAGAGATTTCTCACGCCTACAAGGCAGACTTCACGCTGTAACGGCCGATTTAGGGGATTAATGGGCGACTTACTCACCCAAATCAATGCCTGCGTTGATTGATTTTTGTAACAGTCGACGTAATGAGGAATTAAAGGCCTTTAATGGCGGACGCTCGACTCCCCTCCTCGCCGCCTATAAATACTAGAGGATGGCCATAGAGTTTCTCACACCGCTTTGAAATTCACAGCAATAAACTCTCACGCCAAAGTTCTGCAGCAGTTTCGCCAAATCCCTTAGTCAAAATCTTACGTAAATTGCGACGTGTTCAGAAGCTTTTGCTATCAGATTTCTCGTTGAAATACTGCGAACAATTGTGCGAAGTCAGCAGAGGTCGTTTTCCAGATTTCGTGCTACCATATTTTCGGCCGAAGAAAAAGAAAAGGTAAGTGGGCTTTTGCTAAGTAATTCGTTTGATATACATACGAAATTTTCATTTCGAGTTTCAGTTTTGAACTACTATTCGAGCACTTGTTTCAAGTCAGATCTCTGTCTGTTCCGAATTTTGGTAAATATGTATATATATTTGTTGTTTTGCTCGAATGGTATCCCCCACTAGCTGAGTGTTTCCCCAAACACTCACCCCTTACTTCTCCACCCAGATAAGAATGAAGAGCAGGTAGAAGAAGAAGAGCAAGAACAATTCTGGGGCGGGTGAAGACTCAGATTTCTGTTTAATATGTATTTTTCGCTTCCGTATTTTGTTATTAAAATTTTATTTTCAGATGTAAAAACGATTATATTTCGGTTATTAATAGACTGGTTTGAGCTACGCTATGATGGCTTAATGTTTTACAATTTTCATAATTGTTTAATATTGCCGATGTCATGAGTCTCGATCTCGGGGCGTGACAGGAAGCATCATAAATATATGGGCTAAAATTTTTCTAATAAGAGCCTGATCCAATATCATTTCAAAATACATTCATACTTAAAATAGAGTTAAACTCAATACTCAAACAACAATATACGATCACCAACATACATAAAGGCACAGGACATCCCCTGGCTCAATATAAATACTAATACAACTGGAACTCAAATAAAAAGGGGATCGACCAGCTGAAGCTCCACTCTGTCCAGCTTGGTTACCTGAAGAACCTGCCAAGGCCAACACAAACCAAGGCAGCCCAAAACAGGGAAAATAAACGAGGTCAAACCTTAGTACGAAGAGCACAATAAAAGCACCAATCATATCAGACAATGCAATATAACTATCGTGCAATGCATGAAAGGGCTACCAAGAATCATCGGTAGGCAAATAGCACAACGACTCACCTGTGCAGATCTTATCAATCATCATCATCTTGTGATCTTCAGGTACGACGACTCAGTCGACCATCACAAGGCAGTGTGGTATTCAGGCACAACGAATCAGCTGGCCACCACATCAAATCAACGTTGAAAATTTCAGGTCCGACGACTCAGCCGGCCGACCACAACGTGCAAAGAGGGAATTCAGCTTTCAAAGGAATCAGGCTCAATATGTATGCGTGTATGCACAACAAACTCATGCTAAATCAATGCATAACATCACACACGCACATAACAGATATGAGCACAATCATTCAACAGTCAATACAAACACAGCAGTTAATACGCGAAAGAAATATTCCCAAAGCTGATATCGAAACTGCTTAATATAGCTCAATTCGTAACTCAAACCTCAACAGCTCTTACAACAACAAGAGAGCAGCAACTAACTCAAGTCTACTGTCCAAGAAGCTTCACGGGAACTCAGCAGAAGCTACTACAAGCTCGAATCCAAAGCTGTTAAAGAACAGACAAGCAACTGGTCCACAATCGCGAAGACCTACGAATAATGCAACAACTACGCACTCCTCAAATCTGACGACTCCAGTCTCCAAACTGGTACTAATCAAAAGCCCTAGAGAAGATGAGCTCAGCGCTACCAGTCTTGCTCCAAACGACGGCAATCGACGGAAATAGGGTTCGAATGAACAGTAGCAATCGAATGTTATCGTGGAAGAAGATAGGAAATTTAAGGTTTGAAAAATGCTCTAAGTGTCTATCAGCACTTACATTTAAATCCCCAGTCAAAAGCTACAACAGAAGTCATCGGCGACTAATTCAGATGTCTCACCAACTCAGATCTTGGTACAAAACAGCTTTCATTATAAGGCAGAAGTTTCTCGCAACTGGCCTCAGATGTCTTGAATCAGACTTTGCTACTCTCTACTAACGCAACAGCAAATGACGTCGCGCTAACTTATCAAAACGACGTAGCATCAAGTCCCGCTAGCGCTCCTCAGATCTTGGTCACTACTGAATTCATCAATCAGCACCGTTGACCATCGTTGACATCTGAACGACTCTGGGCAACTAACCATCGCTGACTTCCTCGCGCAAAAGCTCACATCTGTTCATGTCCGCTAACAGATCCCTCTATCTAACGCCACTTCTGAAAACACAATATGACGTCGCATTACCTCCAACAACGCCACATCTGACCAGCGCTCAAAACGACAGCATTTTGCTCCCTGCTCGCAACAACTCACGCAAACACACAAGGGCACATATGCGCATCCAGATTCCGCTCAAAACTGAAATTCTAAAAATCACTAAATCCTAAAATCTGAAAACCCGATACTCGGAAAATCAATTAGATAATTCTAATCCAAATCTAATTAGCTAATAAATCGTACCTAGCAAATTCTAGTCCTCACAGACAGTCTCCATGGAAGGGTGAGGACGCTGCTGACGAACCAGTGTGCCCCTTTCAAATCGGAAGGGATCATGTTGTGGTTTACGAGCTACAAACCCTTCAATTGCGATGTTTTGGATTTATTCCCAGTTCCTGATATCAGATGACAATTTTATCAAATGAGCTTGACCTATGTACAGATGTCTAAGCCCTATTTCGATTGAAAATAAGAACAGAGCACATGATGATTGATAATTATAGCCCCAGGAAGTGTTATGATACTTCATGTTGAAGACAAGAAAATGTTTTTAAAGGTTTCAAATGTGCAATTATGATATCCCAGTTTTATAGTTTACCGATTATCGTATTACAGAATTCAGTGTTCTATTGTTCAGCTTTGAACTTCAGTATAGATAAAGATATTGTTCTGCTTGTATTGCCTGTAATTGCTATTCCAGATTTACTTGTTGAGCCCTTAAGCTTACTAGTTTTCTTGAGTGCAGGTGATGAGATCTAGGAAGTTGGATGGTGCGAGCTGTAACAGACAGGAGGTGTTTATCGTGGATATTAGTTTTCCGTTCTATTTTTGTTGTACAGAAATATAGTTATAGCTTTTAAAACATCACATATTACTGATTCCTTGTTTTGAAGTAATCTGAACAAAGATTGTACCTTCGAACATTGTATAAATTCCGCGTAGCTATATGAATAGATTTGTTTTCCAGTTCTATGAATAAAATTTCTGTTCTTTTACAATTCGGTTCAAAATTATTGGTTGTTCGTATTAAACCAGATCCCAACTTTTACAATCTTTCAATTTGAACCCAAACTTCTAACAAATTAAGTTCGGAAAAGCCCAGTCGCTACACTAACAATCTCTCACTTGCCCTATATTCAACTAGTCATTTGACATAGTCCCATTGCTTCGTGATGTTATTCAAACAATGGTCCTGACAAAGGCTTCTTAAGTTGATCAGCGATTTTTTCTGCAGAGGCAACTCTTTTGACATTGATGTCTCTTCTTCACACAATTTCCCGAATAACGTGGAATTTTCTCAGTATATCTTTGGTTCACTGATGAGATCTGAGCTCCATTGAATGAGCAGTGGCACCCGTGTTGTCACAGTACACCGGGACTGGGAAAACTATTTTAGGAACTATGACCAACTCTTGGTCTTAATTTCTTATCCAAACTGCCTCCTTAGTAGTGTTTGATACTGCAATGTATTCAGCCTTAGTGGTTGAACGTGGTGGTGTCTTGCTTAGAACTCTTCCAAGAGACAATACCTCCATTAAGAATGAATACAAATCCAGAGGTTGACTTCATCAAGTCATTCACATCACTCTGGAAGCTATAGTCAATGTAGCCTTCCAGTTTTAGTTCTCCACCCCATAGACCATGAACATATTCTTATTCCTTCTCAAGTACTTACGACTATCCTTCATGGCCTTCCAATACATTTGGTCATGTTTGGATTGATATCTGCTCGTGAAACTTAGAGCATAGGTGACATCAGGCCTAGTATATATCATACCATACATTATGCTACCTATTGCCGATGCATACGAAACACGTGTCATCATCTCTATATCCTCGTCAGCCTTTGGAGTCATCGATTTGGATAGAGTAACACCATGACACATAGGTATATGTCCTCTCTTGGACTACTCCAAAGAGAACCTCTTATGTATGGTATTGATGTAGGTCACTTGGGTAAGTTCGTGCATCCTCTTTGATCTATCTCTATAGATCTAATTTCTAGAATATAGGATGCTTCACCTAAGTCCTTCCATTGCAAACTTTTCGGAGAGCCATACTTTTTTTGACTGCAGCATTCCTCTATCCTTCCCAATGAGTAGAATGTCATCAACGTACATTACGAGGAACATCACAACATCCTATCAACTTCTTGTACGTGCACGGTTCCTCCGGGTTCTTGACGAGATAGAATTCTTTAATCGTTTTGTCATATCTCAGGTTCCAACTTCTCGAAGCCTGCTTGAGACCATAAATTGATCTCTGAAACTTACATACCTTATGTTCACTTCTAACAGATGTGAATATCTCAGGCTTCATCATGTAGATATCTTCCTTAATGTTTCCATTAAGGAATGCAGTTTTCACATTCATTCGCCATATCTCATAGTCATACCATGCAGCTATGGCTAGCACTATCCTTGTGGACTCGAATATAGGGACTGGTGAAAAAGTCTCATCAAAGTCAACAACTTGTCTTTGAGTGTAACCTTTCCCACCAATCGCGCCTTGAAGGTCAGAACCTTACCATCAGGCCCAAGTTTCCTTTATATATCCATTTACATCCTATTAGAACGATGCCTTCAGGAGCATCTACTAAGGACCAAATGTGGTTTTCGCGCATGGAGTCTATCTCAGACTGCATAGCTTCAATCCATAATGAAGAATCAGCATAAGAAATTGCCTCCTTGAAGTTTCTTGGATCGCATCTGACGTCAGGATCACCTTTATCCTCTTCAAGTAGGAAACCTTATCGGACAGGAGGTCTAGGGATCCTTTCGCATCTCCACGGACACCTTAATGGTTGGTTCTTGAGGTGTGGGTGATACAGTACTCACTTCCGATTGATCTCAAATTTCTTCGAGTTCTATCATCTTGCCTTTTTCAATCCAGTAGAAATTCCTTATCCAAGAAGGGGGACATTTTGGAAACAAAAACTTTTGCTTCCATGGGATGATAGATATAGTATCCAATCGAGTTCTTTGGATACTCCATGAAGTAACATAAGATGGATCGATTGTCCAGCTTATCTCCCACTGTCTGTTTCACGTAAGCATGGCAAACTCATATTCTAAAATACAAGTACTTGGGCGGTTTGCTCATCCATATTTCATATGGAATTTTTTTCACTACTTTAGTGCGGACATTGTTCAACAACGATACCGTCGTGTCAAGTGCATTGCCCCAAAACATGGGTGGAAGCTCATTAAAGCTCATCGCAGATCGAACCCCATCAGGGTTTTATTATGATGCTCCACTACACCATTTTGTAGTGGTGTCCCTGGAGGTGTTAACTGAGAGAGAATCCCGTTCTCTTTAAGAGAATTCAAAACTTTGTGCTTAAGTATTTCTTACATCGATCAGATCTAAGAGCTTTAATACTTATGCCCATTGGGTTTTCTACTTCATTCTTGAATTCCTTGAACCTTTCAAAGGATTCAGATTTATATTTCATTAAATACAAATAACTCATACCTTGAGTAGTCATCGGTAACGGTAATGAAAGTTGGTGTGCCCATACATAGTATCGATACTAAGTGGGCGGCACACGTCTGCATGGATCAAATCCAATAGTCCATGCGCACACTCAGGCTTGCCTCTAAAAGGTGTTTTCATATTTCCTTTTAGAAAATACTCACAAGTAGGCAGCGAGTTGATTTTTCAGACATTTCAAACATCTTTTCTCCCACTGACTTGTTCATCCTTCTTAGGGACATATGACCTAGACCAGCGTGCCATAGTTGTGCAGGGTTTTGATTATCGTGCTTCCTTTTAACAGTACCCAGGCTTGTGGTAGTGGTGGCAAAATGCCCCCAAACTTGTCCGGCTGGGAAGAACACTTCTTTCTTTTGCCTATGGGCCCATTCTTCGCAGAGGAAGATGAGCCCATTGGGAGAACATGTTTGTCCTTTTGATGATTCCATCACACGACCAATATGTTGACCAATTCTTCAAGAATGGCCTCCAGTTTGTTCATGTTGAAGTTAACCACAAAACTATTGAACGGGGGGAGGAAGAGAGAGAAGTAAAAAATCCACAGATAGCTCATGTGGAACTTTGAAATCAAGGCTCACCAACTTCTCAATGAGCCCAATCATGTGTACCCCATGCTCGTGGACCGAAGTCCCATCTCGCACATGGATCATCATAAGCTCCTTGGTAGTAGTATACCTCTTAGCTAGCAGTTCTTCCCAAACAACTCTTTGAGGTGCTGGTGAATGTCAGCAGCATACACCACTTCCTCAAAACTCCTCTGTAGTTCATTGGACACAGATACCAACATATAGAACTTGTCTTTGACATCATGGTCCCACCATATCTCAAGCTTCTTCAGCTCCTCGGGCCTGACGTCAGCTGGTGTGTCAGGCCATGTGCGCTAATCACAGATTAATTAACATTTAATCATAATTTCACTGAAGCATTTTAAATATGGGCTAAAAATTTTCGTTTTAGGCCTGAACAGAAATATCATTCAAAATAAGTTCATAATCAAAATAAGGATTTAACTCAAAATCCAAAAACATCAACAAAATAAAAAAATCCAAGTATGCATCAAATACAGATCCCCAATACAAAGTAACACAGTGCATCCCCTGGTTCAATACATAATACATATAGCTGGGACTCAGAATGGGGATGTCAGGCCATGTGGTAATCAACAAAGATTAACTGCACAATTAAGCACATAATTGCGGAAGCATAAAAATAATACTTAAAAAATTTTCGAAGTATTGGGCCTGAACAATACAAATCATCATTCAAAATATTCATACTCAAAATAGAATTTACTCAAATCCAACAACAGACAGATAATCAAATAAACTCAAATAACAGATCCCCAAAATACATAGAAACTCAGGGCATCCCCTGATTCGATACATAATACAAATACACTGGGACTCAACCAAGCGGGGATCTATTAGCTGAAGCTCCACTCTGCCCAGCCAAATTACCTGCAACTCCTGCATTGGGTAACACAGACCCAAGAACACAAAAGCAGGAAAAGAAATACGAGGTCAAACATTAGTACGAAGAGCACTAAGAAAACAGCAACTCATAAACATGAATTAAATCAAAACATGAATGCATGAGGGCTGTCAAAGAATCGGTCATCTAGGCCAACGAGTCAGCTGGCAAATCAAAGGCGAGCCTCTATACCACGCACAGCCAATAAGCCGGTGGAAATCATCGGTCCATGATATTCAGGTCTGGCCACTCCATTAACCATCACAGCTCGGTGGTATTCAGACACGACAAATCTATCGGTCACCACTCCGATGATTGCGATGGACCTTTCAGGCACGACACATCTTGTTGGGGAACGGTGGCGGATCCGGATCCCACTTCCCGGGGGCGCAGCGGAAAACATAAATTAGCCCCGGAAAGCTTTCAATACATTAAATAAAAATCAACAAACCATGCATAGGGGGTTCATTGATTGTTACCTTGTTGGCGTCTAGGCGCCTGGCTCCGACCAGTTTCACGAGGAAACCGGCACTTCAAACTGTAGGCGGTGGTAGATCGTCAATCAGGTCCACGACCGGATTTAAGACACCTTCGTCAGCCTGCACTAGAAGGACTGACGAATTCAGCACGGACGGAAACTCCTCGTCAAGCTGATCGGAACAAGTCCGATCAACGTACGCGGCGGCGGGGCGGCGGCACTTGGGCGGCGGCGCGGCCGAGAGAGGGGGCGAGAGGAGAGGGGGCGGCCGACTTCAAGTGGAGGCTAGGGTTGAGAGTTAAGTTATGATATGATATGCAACCCTAGGCTCAAGACTAAGTATAGGTGTGATGGGCTTGAACCGGCCCATTGGACCTGGGGCGGGCCCAGTCCAACGTATGAACATTCGGTTCATCCCTATCAGCGTGATTTCATCATAACTCCGATCGATGATATGATCAGACCGGTCTACACAGTTTCCAAAACTGAATATTATGATGCGAAAACAATTTTTCAGATTACTTAGTCCAAAATGACAGTTTTGCCCCTCAACAGCGGGAAATCGCAATTTGACCCCTGTTGACTTTTAGGAAGTCGCACTCCCTAAAATCCTCTTCTTATGCTCACACATTGAGCTCAGTTTCCTTGTGGGAATCACGAATCTAGTACTTGTGTGACCCTCAATGGTTCAGGGATACAGCTAGCCGTGGGCCCGCAACCATTGCGGCTCCGAAATCACAATTTCGGACTTGCCCAACGGATCATGGTAAAGCGCCTAGCAACATAGCGCCATGATCCCATAGGTATCACTGATAGTGCCTGCAAGAACCAGTTGGTCGTGGTTAGCATACAGTACGGTCCTTTCAACACATATATCACGATCAGATCAACGACCATTGGTAAATCGAGAGTCGCTAGAGATCCGATAGCTATGCATACATCTTGGAGATCGAATAGTGACATCGCGAGTGTAACTAGGTAAACCCATTAACCTAAAACACTTCTAGTACTCTGGCCAGATACTATTATCCCCCTCAGATAGCATAGGATATCCACGCATGTAAGCGAGCGGTGAATCCTAGACAACGAAGCATCGACTCCTACATGCATCGGGATCTCACCCAATCCCGCCGCCTAATGACCCCAAGTGAGTCGGCAAACGAGTCAAAGTGAGACGCCTATCATGTAGAGTCTCAATGACGTTTCGAGTCGTGAGGACTAATCTGTACAACCAAGACCTCGGACTTATCCACTCGACAAATGGTAACCACTTGGAAAGTCCGAACGAGGGTAGTTCGATAGATCACTAGGTCACTATCCATCTGCACGCTCAAAACATCACAATGTTCCCTACCAATGAAACACGGTACTTCGCATCACAGATACTAGTCTCAATCTCGGGCGGCCTTATCCTCATTTTGACGGCCCAATCGACTAGGAACGAGTTCAGAATGCTCAGTGACTATTAGATGTGTTTCATGATAGCCGTCATACCCACTATCACATCTAACATACACTATGGTGCATTCTAGGTCTTTATCCAACACATATGTAAACATTATATAATCATAATGAAGATAAAGAATGCCATGAACAAATACGAATATCATATATAAAGATCGTTTCATACAAGAGTCTATAAACCCACACGCCACAAGTTGGCTAGTTGGTCATATACTCTAACAATCTCCCACTTGCCCTAAATCCAACTACTCATCAGACGCAGTCCCATTGTTTCGTGATGTTTTTCAAACAACGGTCCTGGCAAGGGCTTCGTAAGTGGATCTGCAACGTTGTCCGTAGAGGCGATTCTCTCAACTGCTATGTCACCTCTAGCCACAATATCCCGGATTATGTGGTATTTCCTCAGTATATGTTTGGATCTTTGGTGAGACCTAGGCTCCTTTGCTTGCGTAACGGCACCCGTGTTGTCACAGTACATTGGGACTGGACCAACTCCATCAGGAATGACGCCCAACTCTTGGACGAAATTCCTTATCCAAACCGCCTCCTTAGCAGTAGCTGATGCTGCAATGTACTCAGCCTCAGTGGTTGAATCCGCGATGGTGTCTTGCTTGGAACTCTTCCAAGAGACAGCACCACCATTGAGCATGAATACAAATCCAGAGGTAGACTTCGAATCATCCACGTCACATTGGAAGTTAGAATCAGTTAGCCTTCCAATTTCAGTTCACCACCCCCATAGACCATGAACATATTCTTAGTCATTCGCAAGTACTTAAGAATATCCTTCACAGCCTTCCAATGCAATTGGCCGGGGTTGGCCTGGTAGCGGCTCGTGACACTCAGAGCATATGCGACATCCGGTCTAGTCGAGATCATGCCATACATAATACTACCTATTGCCGAGGCATATGGCACACGTGTCATATTCTCTATCTCCTCATTAGTCTTCGGACACATAGACTTAGACAGAGTGACCCCGTGGCACATAGGTAGGTGTCCTCTCTTGGACTCTTCCATAGAGAACCGCTTAAGTATGGTGTCGATGTAGGTAGCTTGGGTGAGTCCGAGCATCCGTTTCGATCTATCCCGATAGATCTGTATTCCAAGAATATAGGATGCTTCACCCATGTCCTTCATC
>KV017251.1:273855-288282 GCA_001598015.1 Dorcoceras hygrometricum
ATATCGCTCAACTCCAATCGCGACTCTTGGGAAACATCGAGCGCATTGATCATGAATCCAACGTTACCTAGCGACAACTGACGAAACATCTCCATGACGGACACCGGTGGAATCTTTTAGCACGAGTTAGCACCGTAGAAATCCCACTTCTCTCCCAAGTCAGGCCGAAATCTCACCACACTAATATCGCTCAACTCCAATCGCGACTCTTGGGAAACATCGAGCGCATTGATCATGAATCCAACGTTACCTAGCGACAACTGACGAAACATCTCCATGACGGACACCGGTGGAATCTTTTAGCACGAGTTAGCACCGTAGAAATCCCACTTCTCTCCCAAGTCAGGCCGAAATCTCACCACACTATGGAAACAGTCACCAGTCGCCCTATACTCAGACAACGCATCCATTCCCAAGATGCAATCAAAATCCCTCATCTTCAAGGAGATCAAATTCGCCACTAGCACATTCTGGTCAAACCGAATCAAACAGTCCACCACAATCTCACGGGACAACAACCACACGCCAGCAGGAGTAGACACAGATACAACATCACACAGTGGGGTAACTCTCAACCCACACTCATGAACAAACCATGCAGAAACAAAGGAGTGTGATGCTCCTGTATCAAATAAAACCCTCATAGGAAAATCAGAGATAGAGCATGTACCTGCGATAAATCCACCAGGTATTTCATCAGCCTGCTCCCTCGACAAGGCATTCACCTGGGCCTGGTGTGGTTTCTGAAACTGACGTCTCGAAGGTCCTCCAAACCTACACGATTCACGGGGTTTGAATCCAGATCGTTGGGTCGGGGCAGAAGGTGGCGGTCTATGAAAAGAACTACCAGCCGAACCTTGCTGCGAGGGGATCGAAGATTTTCCCCTCAACAAAGGACACACTCTCAGAAAGCGTCCAGGCTGCCCACAGTTGTGACAAGTCCCCTGAACTCTACGACACTGCGAAGTCATGTGTTTACCACTGTACTGTCCACAAGACACTCCTCCTGATCCGCTGCCACCAGAGCTCACAGAACCAGAGGAATTCGAAGTCAAATTCTTCTTGAACTGCTTCCCACGAGGCCTGAACCTCTGACGGTTCGATTGCTGTGAAGTCTGAGGAGATTGAGAAGTATGCATCCCTTCAGGCGTAGGATAGGAACCTCATCCCACTTTCATCAGAACCTGCATCGGCGCATCCAACAAACTCTCCTCAATAACAACCGCTCGACACAGCCTCAGCATATGTCGATGGGGCTCCAGCCAACACCAACTGAAACAAATCTGGCTTCAATACCTTGATGAACTTGTTCCTCTTTGTCCGCTCCTGGATAGCAACGTGAGGGACATACGCCAGAAGTGAGGAAAATTGTCTGGCATACTCAGCAACCTTCAAATTGCCTTGCTTCAGATTGTGGAACTCCCTTTCTCGGTTATTGAAGTACGACTCTGGGGTGTACTCCTGTCGAAACGCTGCACAGAAGCTCTCCCAAGAAACCAAGACTCCGGTCTCTCTCATCACTCTGGAAGTACCCTTCCACCAACGTTGAGCATGCTCTCTCAACTACAAAACGGCCAACTTCAGTCTCCGCTCTACGGTGTACTTAAAAGTGTCGAACAATTCCTCCATGTGCTCCAACCAGCCTTCAGCCGAAAGACCACCTTCGGCGCCAGTGAACGTAGGGGGATTCGTCCTCTGAAATCGGGCCAAGACTAACTCCATCTCGCCTATCTGTCTCATCACATCCTCCACCTCTGCCTGTCTCTCTCAACGACGCAAAGGCGTATTCTGCTGAACATCCTCGTCGCTCTCCGAGGCCCTAGACTCCTCAGCGGTATGTCTAGCAGTCTTACCTCTACCTCTCCTCGGCGGCATCTAATCAAATCTCAAGGTAACACTAACAGCGGGTATTCACAAATACATATATCAAATCACACAAGTCATAGAGTCAAGCAAGAAATCAAATCAAAACTCTGTGCCTAGACTCGAGTGTGGTCAAAGGAAAATGAGCTTATCCCAGTTTAAGTTCTGATACAAAAATGTCAGACCTCGTGCTAATCAACAAAGATTATTTGTACAATTAAGCACATAATCGCGGAAGCATAAAAATAGGACTTCAAAAATTTTCGAAGTATTGGTCCTGAACAATAAAAATCATCATTCAAAATATTCATACTCAAAATAGAATTTACTCAAATCCAACAGCAGACAGGTAATCAAATAAACTCAAATAACAGATCCTCAAAATACATAGAAACTCAGGGCATC
Organism: Dorcoceras hygrometricum; assembly: GCA_001598015.1. Classification (NCBI taxonomy): domain Eukaryota; kingdom Viridiplantae; phylum Streptophyta; class Magnoliopsida; order Lamiales; family Gesneriaceae; genus Dorcoceras; species Dorcoceras hygrometricum. The sequence continues at coordinate 276,124 of KV017251.1, forward strand.
CCCTGGTTCGATAAATAATACAAATACACTGGGACTAAATCAAACGGGGATATACTAGCTGAAGCCCCACTCTGCCCAGCCAGATTACCTGCAACTCCTGCATTGGGAAACACAGACCCAAGAATACAAAAGCAGGAAAAAATATACGAGGTCAAACCTCAGTACAAAGAGCACTAAGACAACAGCAACTCATAAACATGAAGTAAATCAAAACATGAATGCATGAGTTCTGTCAAAGAATCGGTCATCTAGGCCAATGAGTCAACTAGCAAATCAAAGTCGAGCCTCTATACCACGCACAGCCAATCAGCCAGTGGAAATCATCGGTTCGTGATATTCATGTCTGGCCACTCAATTAACCATCACAGCTCGTGGTATTCAGACACGACAAATCTGTCGGTCACCACTCCGATGATAGCGTTGGACCTTTCAGGCACGACACATCTGTCTGCCTATCACAACGTGGCTCTCAATCAGGTTTCAATCGATCAACAGAATCAATATGTATGCATGTTTGCCTAGAAATTCATATCTGATTTCCACATGCATAATTCACGTAAAGTAGAACACATAATGCAAGCAATGAGCCAAATCTATTCACGTAAAACCCAGAATACACAGAATACCATTCATGATCCAAAATACTACACGCTTATGTCAAAGCCGTAATCAGAAGCTCAATTCGTACCTCAAACATCAGATTCTACCTCAACAGATCTCACCAGGGCACGATAACCTCAGCCTGATCAAATCTGCTTCCTCACTGGTCTCCGCAACCACAGCAGGAATTTCCTGGGAGCTCAAATCCAGAAGCTCAAAGCTGAAAGGGGAAAAACATCGACTGGAAATCGCGAAGTAACTCGAACCCGCAACTACCCCACGCTCATCCTACACGTCGATCTACAACTCCAAACTGGTACCAATCGAAAGAGATAAGCAAGACGAGTTCAGCCTCTCCAGTCTTGCTCCAAACAATGGCGGAAATCAACGGTAATCTAACATAGAAGGGTTCGATGAACATTACCAATCGAGGGTTTCACTGGGAGAAAGAAAAGGGAAATCGGGGTCGAAAATACGCTAAGTGTCCATCAACACTTGTATTAAAATCCCTCATCAAATTCTATAGTGAAAGTCAATCACCGGCAAAATCAGATCTCAGAAACAGATCCTGGCGCTAAGGAACAATTCCTCAAATCTAGATCCAGTGCTAACTCAAATCTGACTCCTCAGCGCTCACATAAATTTGCCTCGCTAACTCTAACGTGCGCAACTAATCGAAACGGCGTCACATCAGGGGTTTCCGCAAACTAGGCAAAACGATGTCGCATTGCCTCACATCTGAACAGATCCCAGCACTCACTGCTGCTCACGCTCCTCCAGATATGATTAACGCTCACAACAGCGGTCAACTCAGCAACATTGACTAACACGTGGCATCTCAACGCTAACTCTCCCATCAACGCTCGTTCGCTACACAGCACCGTTGACCCGCGTTGACATCTGGTCATGCCCCTGAACAGATTTCACCCACTAGCGAGACATCTGAAATTGCGAAATGACGACGCATCACTTCTCGCGCCAAACTCGACTACTCAGATATCAGTCGATAGAAACCAGCGACTCAAAGCTGAACGGCACTACGTCAAATCTGAAAATAAACAACCAGATTCGACAAAATTCTCAAATCTGAAATTCGGTAATCACATCTTCCGTGATCAATTATTAACCAAATCTAAATTTATAACTTAATCACTAATTACCGAATCTCAATCCTCACAGTGGATCTACCAGCCGACGCTCCACTCGGTCCAGCTGGATCTAAAGATCCTGCAAAGGCCAACACAGACCTAAGCAGCCAAAAACAGGGAAAAGAAACGAGGTCAAACCTCAGTACGAAGAGCACTCATAAAATAGCAGTTCATAAAACATGCAATATTTCAAGTCATGATATGCATGAGGGTACCAAAGAACATCGGTAATCAAGACCAACAACTCAGCTGGCAATCAAATGGAGCCTCAACACCACGCACAGCCAATTAGCCGGTGGAAATCATCAATCCGTGATCTTCAGGAGCGACAAACAGTCGACCATTACAACTCAGTGTTATTCAGGCGCGACGACTCAGTCGGCCACCACCTCGATGATAGCATTGGACCTTTCAGGCACGACAACTCAGCTGGCCGATCACAACGCTAGATTGACTCGGGCATCAATAAAATTCAGGCTCAATATGTATGCGTGAATGCCAAGCAATATCAATTCACTAACATACATAAAATCATGCGCAAACAGAACAGATAATCAAATCACAATCGGGCAAATATGTTCACGTAAACATTCATTACTGCATTCTCAATAGACTTGAAATATTCACATGCTTATGCCAAATCTGTTTAAATAAGCTCAAATCCGTAACTCAAACCAGATTCTAATACCTCGACAGATCACGCACAATACATCTCCAACAGCCTGCTCAATCGGCTGCACTACTAGCTCTTCAAGAATTCAGCATAAGATACATACGAGTTCAAATCTGCCAAGATATCTAACAATCAGCTCATATCTAAGCTTGAACATCTTACAACCTAAATCCGCGTAGCCCTAAACAGCTACCTCAACTCAACAGAGCGCTATCCAGCTCTAAATCGAATCTTAGATCAGTAATAAATCACGTACCCAAAGCTGCCCAAGAACGAAAGAACCTCTGGACAACAATCACGAAGATGCTCGAACCTGCAACTACTTCGCGCTCCCTCAACTCGTCGATTTAAAGCTCCAAAATGGTATAAATCAAAAGCCCTAAGGAAGACGAGCTCAGTGCCACCAATCTTGCTCCAAACGGCGGCGTAAATCAATGGCAATCGACGGAGATAGGGTTCGAATGAACAAGGGTTTGCGAAGCTCTCGGGAAGGAGATAAGAAATATCGGGTTCAAAATCGACTAAGTGTTGCTCGACACTTATATTTAAATCTCCCAGTCAAAGCTACAGTGAAAGTCAACCACTCAAATCTGGACGCTACCTCAGACATCTCAAATCTTTACGCTAACTCAGATCTTACTCTGCTACGCTATACGCGCAGTCACCAAACGACGTCGCGTTAGAGTTCCGCTCCAACAAACAGATCTCGTGACAAAACCCGCTCGCTCATCCAGATTTGGTCAAATCTAAAATCATTAAACCGCACCGGTCTACACCAACTCACGAATCGGACCGATCCACACAGTAACATTGACCAACACTTGACCCAAATCGACGCGCACATTTGATCACTCCCTCTGAACAAATTTCACTAACCAACGTCAAATCTAGTAACACGATACGACATTGCATTACCTCCAAATCTAGATTCCACTACTCAAATCTGTTCCCTCAACTCAAGGTCTCCAAAACATATCAAATTTGATATCTTCCGATACCAAATCTCGACAAACACTCAACTCAAGCGAAATACACCAAAACAGACCATACCCGAATACGATCTTCTCAAATCCGTTTGTGCCAATCGGATCTGTTCCAAACCACCCCGTAGTGACCAACAGTCCACATCTGATCTGTTCTACCTCAAATATGAAAATCCGAAAATCACCAACAGAAAAACCAAATCCTTCAAATCTGAAAATCCGATGGTTAACTTTTCATAGGTTAATACTTATCCAGATCTGATTATTTAGATAATCACCAAATTAAAAAAATTCTAGTCCTTACACTCTCCCCCACTAGAAAGGGATTTCGTCCTAGAAATAAACTTGCAACATATCAGAATCACATAAAACACCAGAAAATCGCCAAACAAAGACTTACAATCTGCCCATCATATCTCAATGCTAATAAAAGTCACAAATAAAGAATACAAAACACTCAAACACGAAATAAACAAACTATAAGATTACTTGGAAATCTACTGTCAGCACTCAAACAGATGAGGCCACTCCTGTCTCATCTTTTCTTCAACTTCCCAGATAGCTTCTTCTCTACCATGCTTGCTCCATTGGACCATCACTAACGGAATAGTCTTGTTTCTCAGTTGCTTCTCCTTTCTATCCAGAATCTGCACTGGATATTCAACATAACTCAGAGTCTGATCCAGCTTCACTTCATCAGTTCTAAGAACATGGGATGGATCTGGCTCATATTTCCTCAACATTGACACATGAAACACATCATGTATCGCTGCTAACTCAGCAGGAAATCATAATCTGTATGCCAAAGATCCAATCCTCTCAACAATCTTGAAGGGAACAACAAATATAGGAGCTAATTTACCCTTAAGTCTGAATCTCATCATGCTCTTGAAAGGAGAAACCTTTAGAAATACTCGATCGCCAACCTCAAATTCCAAAGTTCTGCGTCTCTTATTAGCATAACTCGCATGACGATCTTGTGCAGCCTTCATTCTACTCGAATCAACTCAATTTGATCTTTTATATGATGCACAAACTCAGGAGTAGACAACTGTTTCTCACCAACTTCTTCCCAAAAAATTAGTGATCTACACTTCCGACCATTAGCATAACTCGCATGACGATCTTGTGCAGCCTTCATTCTACTCGAATCAACTCAATTTGATCTTTTATATGATGCACAAACTCAGGAGTAGACAACTGTTTCTCACCAACTTCTTCCCAAAAAATTAGTGATCTACACTTCCGACCATACAAAGATTCAAATGGGGTCATCCCGATAGTAACTTGGTAGCTATTATTATATGAGAATTCGACTAAGTATAGAGCATCCTGCTAGCTACCGCTGAAATCCATCACTCTAGCTCGCAGCATATGTGAGACCCGAAAAGTTAAGAAAGATTAATTGAGTTAATTGAGTCAAGATCTGTTTTGGCGTAAGGTCATATCTGATGTCAGATTCAGATCCGAGTGGGAAATCAGCTTTGTACCTTAAGTTGTCGATGGGATCTGTTCAGCAGATATGAGCAGATTTGAGTTTATATAAGAGGACTTTGAGCATTATCTTTCCCCGACACTTAGAATATTTCCCGTGAGCAAACTCTGGCGATATCCTAGCTACTGTTCACCAAACTTATCTTCTCCGATTGCCGATGATAGATAGCTCCGACCGAAGTAAGAGTGGTATCGTAGGACTCCTCTTGCTAAGACGCTTCGTTTGGTACTACTTTTGGAAGCTTGCGTGAAGCTGGTGAGGTTTGCGAAGACATCTCCCTTCTGTAGTCTGTTAGCATAAGCGTCGGATTTCGTCTGCCGTTGAGGTAGCTTGTTGGGTAAGTGTTTAGATCCTACCTTGTGCTTTGCTTAGAGCCTTCTGTTTTGTTAGAAGGGTAGGACAGATTTGGTTGAGCTCGTAGCTCCCAATTCGTAGTTTCTGTGCTACTGTCCCTGAGCTAGTATCTGTGTTTTGTCAGGCCTCGTGCTCACATCAGAGATAAAACATACAAACACATGCGGAAGATACTAAAAAGCGGGTGAAATTTTTGCTTTTGGCCTGACGGTTTAAAACAATATAATTTAAAATAGTGCGATACTCAAAATATATCCCAGTTTATAAAAACAACCAAACGCGGCTACCAGCCAACAATACACAGCATAGCATAACAACAACCAACAACATGTATCCGACTCCATCAACAGAATACAACAACAAAGCACATGGCATCCCCTGGCCAATAATACTGATACATATAATTATGCTATACGCAACTAGGATACTCTAACCACCTCCTGGGGAACCTCCAGCTGGATTAAACCCACGACCAGTTGTGAAACCTAGGTTCCCTGAAAAACAACACAACAAGGAAAAACAACCAAGCCCAGAGGGACATGGGGTCAAACCCCAGTAAGGAGAGCAACTGAAATAGCTAAAGGAAATACATAAGATAAAATGCAGATGCTATGCATGAGACACCGGATAACAGCTGAAGACTACAACCGAACAGGGAGCCAAGGAACTCAAACATAGCTCCACGAGATCTGCAACGAATCAGTGGCCACGGGGTGTGTTCAAAGTGTGGTAATGAGCCACTCGCCTTGACACTACACCCAAATACCAGATGCATCAAACCGAGATACAATACAAGGGATCTGAAATGCAAGTGAATAAATGCGTGTATGCAAACAAACGAGAGAAGCTAGAATAACACAATGCAACAGCTACCAACACATCATTCATATCCACCGAAGCAATCCCAGCAATCTCACATTAAATCTCACGCCAATTCCAAGCATCCGTATCTCAATACTGTGCAACAATTACAACAAGCAAGTGTTCGATAAATCTGATTCCAACCTGCTAAACATACGCAAGATCTCAGGCATTACTCAACAAAAGCTCACGGCCAACAACAAAACTCACGGCTGGAATCTATACACTTAAAACCAGCAACTATCTCACCCATACAACTACATAAGGAGCTTAAAACAGTGCTACTCACAAAATCGAGAGGCAACCTGAACGCACAACACACGGCCGAAAGACAGTAGCTTCGTGCTTTTGTTCCAGCCAACGACAGCCTCCTAAAGTGGTATAAAATGGGAGAGATTCTCGAGAGGAGTCCAACGCTACCTCAAACGCCCAAAACAACGGTCGGAAACGACGGGAATTCGTCGGAGAAACTCATGGTGAACAGTACTAGGGTTCGAAGAATAGAGGTCGACAATCGAGAGAACTTTACTAAGTATGGGATCTGGTGAAGTAATAGAAGGCCACGCTTCTAACATATATACCCGCTAGAAATCTGGTTAAAATCATGCACCGACAAAAACAGATCCCTCTACAAGATAACGCATGCTCTAACAAAACGGCGTCGCTCAGACACGTCATCAAATCTGGTTGAAGAACTACGCTACAACAGATTCCATGCCACATCAGCAAATCTGATCTAAGCGCTGAACATTAGAAACACGCTACGCACACAACAGCGATCGCTACAGGAGAGTTGACCAGTGACGTCTGTTCCCAGAACTCGCGCTACACACAACAGATTTCTCCTTACGCGAGCAGACCTCTCCATAGCGCTAGACCAAATACGACGTAGCTTCGCACACGCCAGCAAATCTGAAGACAGCAAGCTAAATGCTTGAACATTGATCGCTGGCAACAGATCTCTCTCGCAAGCGTTCACCAAAACGGCACCGTTTCCTTCGCGCTACAGGAACTTGCTGTCACCATCCAGAATAACACAAGCGCTAACAGATAACCTTACGTCATCAAATCTGATTGCTAACTCAACCGATACTTCAACATCAATGCTTACGTCAGCAATTGCTACGGCAACGCGCAACAGAAATCATGACGTCAGCAAATCTGCCAACAGATTCAAACTCAAAAAAAAATCCAAAATTTCCAGAATTGCTCTAAGTGTGAAATTTGACCCGAAAATGCAACCCAAACTCACAAACAGAAATCTGAACCACCAGAAATCTCTGAAAACCGATTAATTCCAACCAAATTAATCTTAATACAATTCCAGGTCTCACATTTCTCCCCCACTAAAAAGGATTTCGTCCTCGAAATCGAACAACAATTCTGAAATACAACTCAACAACAGCAAGCCAAAACAGAAATCTGCCTAACACAAGGCCAAAAGTTCAAGATAACTGAGCAAACAATTTACAACAACTAGGGAAGAAATACAACCAAAATCAACAAACTACTGGAATTTAGCTCAACAGCTACTCAAACAGATGAGGCCACTCGCGCTGCATCTTTTCTTCCAGCTCCCAAGTAGCTTCTTCCCTACCATGTTTGTTCCATTGCACCATTACCAACGGAATGATTTTATTTCTCAGCTGTTTCTCTTTTCTGCCAAGGATCTGCAAGGGTTATTCCTGATAACTCAACGACTGATCTAGCTCAACCTCGTCAGTCCTAAGTACATGAGATGGATCTGGCTCATACTTCCTAAACATGGAAAATGAAAGACGTCATGTAGAGAAGACAACTCTGGCGGCAACAACAGCCGATACGCTAAAGGGCCAATCCTCTCAACAATCTCATACGGTCCGACGTAACGAGGGGCTAACTTTCCCTTGTGTCCAAAGCGCATAACACTACGAAACGGAGAAACTTTGAGAAATACATGATCACCAACCTGAAACTCAAGAGGTCGATGCCTCTTATTCGCATAACTGGCTTGGAGATCCTGGCCAGCTTTCATCCGCTGTCGAATTAGATTCACATGATCCTTCATTTGCTGCATAAAGTCGGGGGCAGATAGCTGCTTCTCCCCCACTTCTTCCCAACAAACTGACGATCTGCACTTCCTGCCGTACAAAGCCTCAAACGGCGCCATGCCAATCGTCAACTGATAGATGTTATTGTAGAAAAACTCCACTAGAGACAACGTGTCTTGCCATATACCTCTGAAATCCAACACAACAGCTCGTATCAGATTTGGTTGAGCTCGTAGCTCCCAATTCGTAGTTTCTGTGCTACTGTCCCTGAGCTAGTATCTGTGAGGCTCTCTGCTCACAATTAATCTTCTAATCTTAATCAGTGGGTTATTAATGTAAACTAAACAAGTTTAACAATCTAATCTGGTTTATACATAACGTACTAAAAAAAAATGTTGTCATGCACACATACAAAACAAACAACAGCCGGATAAACTCCGGTGATAATCATCTCAATATAATCAGCAGGTACGCATAATAACAATAAATGCATAACAGTGTATCAACTGCAATTAAATGCAATGACATGAAATAATTCTAGTTCTTTTCTTCGATCTCATAATTGATTCCATATCAGTTCGACGCCATCAAGATTCGTATCCGATCTTGACATGAATATTCATCTATCGAAACCATCTCCGGCTTCGAAAATCAGGCCAACTCAGTCCTGGGCATTAGAATCAATTCAATTCTTTTCAATATGCAAACTCATGCAAATATAAAAGATCCACTACCTGTGATGGATCGACACACACATAATTCAATTTCTAAATCAAGAACAGTAATCATATATATATGTGATTTCAGCGGAATACTCAAGAAATATCTTTCTCGAGTAATCTAGTTCCTGACTCTTCTGTCAGATTATACCTTTGTTCCTCTGTTTTCAAATACTTCAATCAGTGTTCTTAAGCTCTGTTCCTCACTTCCAGAGATACTCGCGGGATCAAAGGTCGATAGCCGAATTCAATATGTTCTCAGTATTCAAATTCATGCTTATTTATAGACGACGATCTCTGTATTTCTTGCAGCATTTCCAACGTATTCAATTCGAGTTCCACGTGTCATGCTGAGTATTCAAACAAGATATACTCCCACCGCTTCGAAGGTGGATAACGATAAACAGATTCCTCAACTGCTGTTCATCGTCCTCAGTCGATGTTCGAATATCGTTGTTCTTCAGCAGACGCAAGAATCAGCTGTTGTAATAACCAGTCGCAACAACAGGAATCCAGTCGCAACATAAATCCAGTCGCAACATTTCAAAACTCAAAACGATGTCGTTATAACTAATCTCAACGACATCGTTACATGTCATCAGCTGGTACTACTTCACTTAAAAGAACCAGCAGCTGGTCGCACTTCTATTCTAACAGCTGATTTCGCAATAATAGTCGAAACGGTATCGTATCAACATTTCCTGTTTATAATCAAAACGGTGTCGTATTGATCCCTCGACTGGATAACCAGCAGATACCAAAATCTCTCGACTGATTTCCAATTCCTCGTCTGGTTGCTAAACGACATCGTATCAAGGCTCAGCGAGCTACAGTAACCTGCTGCTGATTTTATCAAATCGCCTCGTCTGGTTACTTTGACTGGTTCTTATACTTCGCGATTTAATCAATACACAGTTCTTGAGTCATCCAATACTTCCAGAAGAAATCCGAGCTTATAATCAAGCTTTATCAAATTCTTGAATGTCGAAATTACTCCACTAATCCACTGCTTAATGATTCTGGGCATTACATTTCTCCCCCTCTAAGATTCGAGTTCGTCCTCGAACTCATCAGCAGTCGCTATGAAATATATGAACATAAGGAGAAATTGATGCTGAACAATAGCTAACCTTATTGGAAGAGATACGGGAATCTTTGTTTTATATCGTCTTCCACTTCCCAGGTTGCTTCTTCAACGCCATGTCGATTCCATTGAATCTTCACTAATGGAATCGTCTTTGTGCGAAGGTGTTTATCTTTCCGATCAAGAATCTGAATTGGTTGTCAAAATAGCTCAAAGTTCCATCCAACTCAGCTTCTTCAGCAGGAATAATATGAGAAGTATCAGGCATATACTTTCTCAACATAGATACATGAAAAACATCATGTATACCCAAAAGAGATGGAGGTAAAGCCAGTCGATATGCTAGATCACCTATCTTCTCCAAAATTTCATAAGGACCTATGAATCTAGGAGACAATTTTCCTCGTTTTCCAAATCTAATTGTACCCTTGAAAGGAGAAATTTTCAAGAATACTTTGTCCCCTGCTTCAAAACTCAAAGGTCTTCGTCTGGTATTCGCATATTTGGCTTGCCTATGCTGTGCTGTTCGCATTCTCTGCTGAATCAATTTCACTTTCTCAGTCATCTCTCTAATCAAGTCTGGTCCTAGCTCAGGCACTTCGGAAACATCATCCCAATATAATGGTGAACGACACTTCCTTCCATACAACGCTTCAAACGGAGCCATTTCTATGCTGGTTTGATAGCTGTTGTTGTATGAGAATTCCACCAGCGGTAATGAATCTTGCCATGACATACCAAAATCCAATACTACTGCTCGAAGCATATCTTCAAGTGTCTGAATCGTCCTCTCAGATTGCCCATCAGTTTGAGGATGATAAGCAGTGCTTAGATGTAGTTTCGTACCCAGTGCTTGCTGTAAACTTCGCCAAAAATGAGAAGTAAATCTGGGATCTCTATCAGACACAATTGATTTTGGTATTCCATGCAGTCTTACCACTTCTCTAACATACAAATCTGCCATTTGATCATGTCGATAGGTCATTATATAAGGAATAAAACACGCAGATTTCGTCAACCTATCGATAATCACCCAAATTGCATCACAACCTCTGGATGATTTTGGCAATTTCGTTACAATGTCCATGGAAATATGATCCCATTTCCATTCAGGAACTGATAGACTCTGTAATAAACCAGCAGGTTTCTTTCTTTCCGCTTTTACCTGCTGACAATTCAAATATTTTGAAACAAATTCAGCCACATCAGTCTTCATTTGTTTCCACCAATATTGTTTCTTCATTATACATCTTTCTGCCACCAGGGTGAATGCTGAATTTGCTTCTATGAGCTTCATTAAAAATCTGATCTTTCAACTCCTTAATATCTGGAATAACAAGTCTGCTATTCACATACAACACATCTTCGTTGGTGATACGGTACTCAGATTGATGTCCTGCTTTCACCAGCTCAATCGATTTCTGGGTATTTACATCTATCTTTTGTGCTTCCTTAATTCGAATCAGCAGATCAGGTTCAGCACTGATAGCACAAATTCTCATGGGTTTGCTCTCCAATTCAAATACATATCCAGAAATGCAGCAAGTTTATATCAAATTCGACACTCCAATCGTAGTCAAAGATAAAGAACAAATCTTCCTACTCAGAGCATCAGCTGCTGCATTCGACTTTCCTGGGTAATACTTGATTTCACAATCAAAATCTTTCAATAAATCCAGCCATCTTCTTTGTCTCATATTCAATTCTGACTGGGAAAACAGATACTTCAGACTCTTATGATCCGAAAAGATCTCAAATTTCTCACCATACAAATAATGTCGTCATATCTTCAAGGCAAACACGATAGCTGCTAATTCAAGATCATGAATTGGATAGCGAATTTCATGCGGTTTTAGCTGTCTTGAGGCGTATGCAATCACATGACCTTGCTGCATTAGAACACACCCTAATCCGTGGTGAGATGCATCGCAATATACTACAAATCCACCAGTACCTACCTGAATTGTTAAAACTGGTGCAGTAGTTAATCGCTTTTTCAACTCAAGAAAACTGTTCTCACATGCTTCTGACCAAACAAAGGGCGCATTTTTCTGTGTCAACTGAGTTATAGGCTTTGCAATACTCGAGAAATCCTGAATAAATCTTCGGTAATATCCTGCAAGACCCATAAAACTTCGAATTTCAGGTACAGATTTTGGTCTAGGCCAATTGATTACTGCCTCTATCTTACTGGGATCAACTGAAATTCCAG
>KV017251.1:291554-315068 GCA_001598015.1 Dorcoceras hygrometricum
ACCAGCAGATACCAAAATCTCTCGACTGATTTCCAATTCCTCGTCTGGTTGCTAAACGACATCGTATCAAGGCTCACAGTCATAATTCAAAACGCTGTCGTATATTCTCTAAGCTGGAACTAATTTCCCCTCGACTGGTTTGCGTTTAATATCAAAACGACGACGTCGCACCTACGTCATCCAGCCGATACACTACCAACCAGCAGGTATATATCAAAACCAGCAGGTATATAAACCAGCAGATGCGTAAGAAACTCTTACTGCTGATTTCTCGTGCGTAACAATGACTAACTCGTGGCGCTTTCTCATTGACCCTTCTATTCGTGCGTCTGTTTCCAGCTGAAATCAACACTAAGGCTTCAACTGAATTTCAAAATTCTACCAGTCGCGAGCTACAGTAACCTGCTGTTGATTTTATCAAATCTCTTCGTCTGGTTACTGCGTCTGGTTCTTATACTTAACGCGATTTAACGATACACAGTTTCTGAATCACCCAACACTTCCAGAAGAAATCCAAGCTCATAATCAAGCTCATCAATTCGTAAATGTCGAAATTACTTGACTAATCCTCTTCTTAATGATTCTGGGCATTACAGTATCTGTGTTCGGTTTAGCAGGTGTGAGATCTGTGTTTCTCGGGACTTCGTTGTTTAATTATAGCTCAGAATAATTGAGGTACGGATGTGAGATTGTTTTACAGCTTTGGATTGAGCATGGATGATTATGCTTGCTGCTGTGTATGCCTTGCTTCGTTGCATATGTTCTGTGTTGGACATTTCATGCACACATACAAAACAAAACAACAGCCGGATAAACTCCGATGAGATTCATCTCAATATAATCAGCAGGTACAATAAAATGCATAACAGTGTATCAACTGTAAATAAATGCAATGACATGAAATGATTCTAATTCTCCTCTTCGATCTCAGAATTGATTCCATATCAGTTCGACGCCATCAAGATTCGTATCCGATCTTGACATGAATATTCATCTATCGAAACCATCTCCGGCTTCGAAAATCAGGCCAACTCAGTCCTGGGCATTAGAATAAATTCAATTCTTTTCAATATGCAAACTCATGCAAATATAAAAGATCCACTACCTGTGATGGATCGACACACACATAATTCAAGTTCTAAATCAAGAACAGTAATCATATATGTATGTGATTTCAGCGGAATACTCAAGAAATATCTTTCATGAGTAATATAGTTCCTGACTCTTCTGTCAGATTATACCTTTGTTCCTCTGTTTTAAAATACTTCAATCAGTGTTCTTAAGCTCTGTTCCTCACTTCCAGAGATACTCGCGGGATCAAAGGTCGATAGCTGAATTCAATATGTTCTCAGTATTCAAATTCATGCTTATTTATAGACGACGATCTATTTCTTGCAGCATTTCCAACATATTCAATTCCAGTTCCACGTGTCATGCTGAGTATTCAAACAAGATATACTCCCACCGCTTCGAAGGTGGATAACGATAAATAGATTCCTCAACTGCTGTCCATCGTCCTCAGTCGATGTTCGAATATCGTTGTTCTTCAGCAGACGCAAGAATCAGCTGTTTTAATAACCAGTCGCAACAACAGGAATCCAGTAGCAACATAAATCCAGTCGCAACATTTCAAAACTCAAAATGATGTCGTTATAACTAATCTCAACGACGTCGTTACATGTCATCAGCTGGTACTACTTCACTTAAAAGAACCAGCAGCTGGTCGCACTTCTATTCTAACAGCTGATTTCGCAATAATAGTCGAAACGGTATCATATCAACATTTCCTGTTTATAATCAAAACGGTGTCGTATTGATCCCTCGACTGGATAACCAGCAGATACCAAAATCTCTCGACTGATTTCCAATTCCTCGTCTGGTTGCTAAACGACATCGTATCAAGGCTCACAGTCATAATTCAAAACGCTGTCGTATATTCTCTAAGCTGGAACTAATTTCCCCTCGACTGGTTTGCGTTTAATATCAAAACGACGACGTCGCACCTACGTCATCCAGCCGATACACTACCAACCAGCAGGTATATATCAAAACCAGCAGGTATATAAACCAGCAGATGCGTAAGAAACTCTTACTGCTGATTTCTCGTGCGTAACAATGACTAACACGTGGCTCTTTCTCATTGACCCTTCTATTCGCGCGTCTGTTTCCAGCTGAAATTTTGAAGACATCTCCCTTGTGTAGTCTGTTAGCATAAGCATCGGATTTCGTCTGCTGTTGAGGTAGCTCGTTGGGTAAGTGTTAAAGATCCTACCTTGTGCTTCGTTTAGAGCCTTCTGTAGTGTTAGAAGGGTAGGACAGATTTGGTTGAGCTCGTAGCTCTCAATTCGTGGTTTCTGTGTTACTGTTCCTGAGATAGTATTTGTGTTTGTCTTAGCAGGTGTGAGATCTGTGTTGCTCGACCCTGTTGTAGTAATTGTAGCACAGAAGACTTGAGGTACGGATGTGAGCTTGTTTTACAGCTTTGGATTGAGCATGGGTGATTATGATTGCTGCTGTGTATTCACTGCATTGTTGTATATGTTCTGTGTTGGACATTTTACCTGTTTCATGAACGCATTATCATATTGAGCTCAGATCTGTTGTAGCCGTGCCTTTTGAGCCTTGTTGAATTGATTTGTGCGTACCAGGATGCATGTTGAGGACGAGCGGGTAACTCTCGCATACCTCATCTCCCTACTGAGATCTGTTAGCCAATATGAGCGGAGTGGGTAGCTCCCACATCTCATGAGTTGGGCAATAGCGGGTTGAGCTATGTTTTGCATCTGGTGCCGTGTGTTGAGACGAGTGGGTAGCTCCCGTATACTCACATACCCCGTGGCCACTGTTGCTCAGTTGATTCGTATCTGTTGTTGAGCAGTTCCTTGAGATTCTTTGGCTCCCTGTGTTTTGGTTGTAGCCTTGTTCTCATGCATAGCATTTGCATATTATCTGTTGCTTTCCATTATCAGTTTTATATTGCTCTCCGTACTAGGGTTTGACCCCATGTCCCTCTGGGGCTGGTGTTGTCTACCTGTGTATGTGTTTTCAGATTACCATTGTTATTCAGTTGGTCGTGGATTTGACCCAGCTGAAGGTGTCCCAGGAGGTGGTTAGAGTGTCCCAGTTAGCGTATAACATATATGTATAAGCACTGTTTATTTTTAAAAACCGGGATATTTTGAGTATTATAGTATTTTAAATTATGTTATCTTTCGTTCAGGCCAAAAGCGAAAATTTTAGGCACTATTTTATTTCTTCCGCTATGTGTTTGCGTGGTTAAACTCTATGTTGTGCACGAGGCCTGACATTTTTGGTATCAGAGCTTAAGCTGGGATAAGCTCGATTTCATTTGATCACACTTGAGTCTAGGCACAGTGTTGCTTGTTGCATGTGCTTGACTATGTGATTTTATGTGCTATGTGATATATCTATTGTTGCGTGACCTTACCCTCTTAGTGCCTTTGTAGATGCAGCCTAGTCGTAGGGGTAGAGGTAGAGGGCAGTTTCAGGAAGAGTCCGAAGGTCAGAACGAGGAAGTGCAACGTAGTGTTCGTCGTCGTGGACGCGATAGAAAGGTTGAGATTGAGGTAGATGAGCTGGCAGCCCATGTGGACGATATGGAACTGGTGATGGCAAGGTTTCAGCGTATGAATCCTCAGACGTTTAATGGTGATGAGTCTAGTTCCGGTGCTGAGTCCTGGTTGCAGCATATTACCGGATTTTTCGATCGTGTCAGGTATGATGATGAGCGTATGCTGAGTTTGGCTACGTTTCAGTTGAGAAGAAGTGCCGAGCATTGGTGGAGAGGTACTTCTAGGACTCTAGATGAGACCGGTGTAGGTATTTCGTGGAGTAGCTTTTGTACTGCCTTCCATCAGGAGTACTTTCCGTAATCCTTTGTGAACGCCAGGGAGCGAGAGTTTGATAACCTGGTGCAGGGATCTATGTCCGTGGGAGAGTATGCCCGAAGATTTTCTTCTCTTCTTGCGTATGTTCCGCATGTTTTTGGTCGAGAGAAGGCGAAGAGGAACAAGTTCTTGGAGGGGCTCAATGAGGAGTTGTATTCTTTTGTGTTGGCGGGTTCACCGGCGAGCGATGCGGAAGCGGTGGACAGGGCTATTGACATTGAGAAGGGACTGTAGAACCATAGGTCTTGTGTTAGGCCTCAAGTGGTGCAAGGTAACCGTCCCATGGTTCCGGGGGTGCAACCTTCCCAGTCTGTGCAATCGTCTCAGCCACCCCAGCAGCAGTTAGCCCAGCAGCCTGGACACCAGAGGTTTAGGCATCTTGGTCATCAGTTGAAGAAGTCTGGTTCTAGTTCTTCTCGCTCGAGTAGTTCTAGAAGTCGCAGTAGTTCCAAAGTTGAGTTTTGTGGCCAGTGTGGAGGAAGGCATCCTACAGCGCAGTGTGTAGGTGTGCAAGGTCCGTGTAACGTCTATGGACTGTATGGGCACTTTACTAGAGTGTGTCCTTTGTCTGGATCGCAGCATACCGCCGCCCCACCGTAGGGTCGAGGTGGATCGTCTAGAGGTCGTTCTTCTTTTCCGGTTCAGCAGCAGAGGTTGGAGGAGCCTCAGTTTAGACCGTTTCATAAGCCTGTTCCTTCACGGTTTGGACAGTCTTCCCATCCTCAGTTTTCAGGACCTCAGTTTGCCCAGGTAAATGCCATGACTAGGGAGCAAGCAGAGGGCACGCCAGGCGGAGGATTGATCGCAGGTACTTTCTTTGTTTTTTGTTTTCCTACGCGTGTGTTGTTTGATACAGGAGCATCACATTCATTTATTGTGGATGCATTTGTGGTTGAGCATGGTTTGCATACCACTACTTTGTGTGATGTTGTGTCTGTTGCGACTCCTGTCGGCGCGAGCCTGTATTCCCAAGAGATTTTGTTGAATGGCATTCTTAGGTTTGGTGAGAGTGTGCTAAACTCTGTGTTGTGCACGAGGCCTGACATCATATCTTCTAAAATCTGAATGGTCCTCTCAGATTGGCCATCTGTCTGTGGGTGATAAGCGTATTCATAGCCAATCTCGAACCCATAGCTGTTTGCAAACTCTTCCAAAATCGGCAAGTAAATCTTGGATCTCTATCGGACAGTGTCAAAGCCGGCACTCCATGCAATCTAACCACATGGTCGATGTATAGTCTGGCCGTCTTCTTCATCGAACACCTCACATCATAGGGAATGAAATGGGCTGACTTCTAAAGTCTTTCAACAACCAGCCAAATCACATCACATCCCCTGTTCGATCGAGGTAAGTGTGTCACAAAATCCATGGCGATGTGCTCCCTATTCCATTGAGGCACTTCTAAACTCTGTAGCAATCCGCCAGGTCTCATTCTTTCGGTCTTGACCTTTCAACAGTTCAAACATCGAGCTACAAATCCGAAAATATCATTTCTCATGCCTTCCACCAATAGTGTACTTCAAGGCATGATACATCTTCTTCTCGCCCGGATGCACACTGTAACGACTACAATGGGCCTCGTTCAAGATGTATTCCTTCAGATCAATCAGATTCGGAACAACCAGTATACCACGAAATCTCAAGTATCCATCAGAAGCAACAGCAAAATCTTCCGACTGACCATTCTAGGCCTTAATCTTCAACTCATGAATATACGGGTCAGTCCTGTGCGCTTCTCTAACGTCTGCAACAATCTGTGGTTCAACCTGAAGAGAAGAAACCACGAAGTACTGATCATCTGGCTGAAAACGCCATCCAGAAGTCCCCAAATCTTCATGGACATTGGATATACTCATCGACGTCAACATCGCAGGCTGGGCTTTTCTACTCAAAGCATCTGCCACTAAGTTCATCCGCCCAGGCTGATACTGAATCTCACTGTCAAAATCTTTTAGCAACTCCATCCAACGACGTTGCCTCATATTCAGATCTGACTGAGTGAAGATATACTTCAAACTCTTGTGGTCCGTGTACACCACAAATTGCTCACCATACAAATAGTGACGTCAAATCTTCAACGCAAAAACAATGGCGGCCAACTCTAGATCATGAACGGGATATCTCGTCTCATGGGGCTTCAACTGTCGAGACGCATAAGCTATAACTCGCTCGTTCTGCATCAACACACAACCCAGACAATTCGAGAAGCATCAGAGCACACTACGAAACCTCCAGAACCCGAAGGCAAAGCCAACACCGGATCAGTAGTCAACTTCTCCTTAAGCAACTAGAAACTCGACTCACATTCATCTGTCCATATAAATCTTCTATCCTTCTAGGTCAATTGCGTCATCGGCTTGGATATCGAAGAAAAACTTCAATGAAACGTCTGTAATAGCCAGCCAAACCCATGAAATATGGATCTCTGAAACATTCCTAGGTCGTTCCCAGTTATGAACTGCTTCGACCTTACTAGGATCCACTGAAATACCTTCTACAGATATGACATGACCCAAAAAGATCACCTTATCCAGCCATAATTCACACTTGCTGAACATCGTGTACAGTTGTGAGTTTCTCAGTTTCTGCAACACCAGTCTCAAATGCTCCTTATGCTCTCTATAGCTCCTCGAATACACCAAGAAATCATCTATGAAGACGATCACAAAATGATCAATGTACTCACTAAAAACGCAATTCATCAAATCCATGAAGACAGCAGGAGCATTCGTCAATCCAAACGGCATCACCAGAAACTCATAATGCTCGTATCTCGTTATGAACACCGTCTTCGACACATCAGCGTCTCTAATCCGCAACTGATGATAACCAGATCGCAGATCAATCTTAGAGTACACTGCTGATCCCTGCAACTAATCAAACAGTTCATCAATCCTCGGCAAGGGATACTTGATCTTAATCGTCGCTTTATTCAACTGCCAAAAATCAACACACATCCTCATAGATCCATCCATCTTCTTCACAAAGAGAATTGGAGCTCATCAAAGCGACATACTCCGCCTAATAAATCCTTTAACCAAAAGATCACGCAACTGATCCTTGAGATCCTTCAACTCAGCTGGCGCCAATCGGTAAGGGGCTCTCAAAATCGGGGCTGTACCTGGCACCAACTCTATGCTAAAATCAATCTCTCGTCTCGGAGGGAATCCTGGAATCTCATCCGGAAAGATATCAGGGAAGTCTCGAGCAATCGGAACATCACTAGAATCTATCCGTGATTCTCGGGAAACATCAAGGTCATAAATCATAAACCCAAAGTTCTCTAGCGACAACAGGCTGAACATCTCCATGGCAGACACTAGTGGGATCTGCGATCGCGAATCAGCACCGTAGAAATCCCACTTCTTCCCAACTTGAGGTCTAAGCCTCACCACACCATGGAAACAATCTACAGTCGCTCTATAAGCATACAACACATCCATACCCAAAATTCAATCAAAATCTCTAATCTCCAAGGCAATCAGGTTAGTCACCAACACATTCTCATCAAATCTAATCACACTATCCAAAACCACTTCTCGAGATATCAACCGCACACCAGCATGAGTAGAAAAAGATACAACATCACACAGTGGGGTAACACTCAACCCACACTCATGCACAAACAAATCAGAGACAAAGAGTGTGATGCTCCTGTATCAAAAAAAACTAATGCAGGAAAATCAAAGATAGCACAAATACCTGCAATAACTCCTTCAGGCCTATCATCAGCTTGCTCTCTCATCAAGGAATTCACTTGAGCTTGCTGCGGTCCCGGAAACTGAGGTCTAGAAGATCCTCCGAACCTAGAGGGTTCTCGTGGTTGGAATCCTAATCGTTGGGACTGAGCAAAAGTTTGCAGTCTCTGTGAAGAACCACCAGATGAACCTTGCTGCGACTGATTCGAAGGTTGTGCTCCCTTCGGACACACCCTAGCGAAATGTAAAGGCTGCTCAATATTATGGAAAAGACCCTGAACTCCACGGCACTGTGTAGTCATATGGCGACCTACAAAGGCCAACACAGACCAAAGCATCCCAAAAACAGGGA
Organism: Dorcoceras hygrometricum; assembly: GCA_001598015.1. Lineage (NCBI taxonomy): Eukaryota > Viridiplantae > Streptophyta > Magnoliopsida > Lamiales > Gesneriaceae > Dorcoceras > Dorcoceras hygrometricum. Next base: position 299,513 of record KV017251.1, read on the forward strand.
AAATAAACGAGGTCAAACCTTAGTACGAAGAGCGCTCATAAAACAGCAGTTCATAAAACATGCAATATTTCAAGTCATGATATGCATGAGGGTACCAAAGAACATCGGTAATCAATACCAACAACTCAGCTGGCAATCAAATGGAGCCTCAACACCACTCACAGCCAATGAGGCGGTGGAATCATCAATCCGTGATCTTCAGGAGCGACACACAGTCGACCCATCACAGCTCGCACAGACCAAAGCATCCCAAAAACAAGGGAAAATAAACGAGGTCAAACCTTAGTACGAAGAGCGCTCATAAAACAGCAGTTCATAAAACATGCAATATTTCAAGTCATGATATGCATGAGGGTACCAAAGAACATCGGTAATCAATACCAACAACTCAGCTGGCAATCAAATGGAGCCTCAACACCACTCACAGCCAATGAGGCGGTGGAATCATCAATCCGTGATCTTCAGGAGCGACACACAGTCGACCATCACAGCTCAGTGTTATTCAGGCGCGACCATTCAGACGGCCACCACCTCGATAGCATTGGACCTTTTAGGCACGAAAACTCAGCCGGCCGATCACAACGCTAGCTCGACTCGGGCATCAATAAAATTAAGGCTCAATATGTATGCGTGAATGCCAAGCAATAACATACATAAAATCATGCGCAAACAGAACAGATAATCAAATCACAATTGGGCAAATCTGTTCACGTAAAAATTCATTACAGCATTCTCAACAGACTTGAAATATTCACATGCTTATGCCAAATCTGTTTAAATAAGCTCAAATTCGTACCTCAAACCAGATTCTAATACCTCGATAGATCACGCAGAATACAGCTCCAACAGCCTGCTCAATCGGCTACGCTATTATCTCTTCAAGAATTTAGCAGAAGATACCTACGAGCTCAAATCTGCAAAGATATCTAACAATCAGCTCATATCTAAGCTTGAACAGCTTACAGCCTAAATCCGCGTAGCCCTAAACAGCTACCTCAACTCAATAGAGCACTCTCCAGCTCTAAATCAAAGCTTAGATTAGTAAGAAATCACTTACCCAAAGCTGCCCAAGAACGAAAGAACCTCTGGACAACAATCACGAAGATGCTCGAACCTGCAACTACTTCGCGCTCCCTCAACTCGTCGATTTGAAGCTCCAAAATGGTATCAATCGAAAGCCCTAAGGAAGACGAGCTCAGCGCCACCAATCTTGCTCCAAACGGTGGCGTAAATCAATGGCAATCGACGGAGATAGGGTTCGAATGACCAGTAAGGGTTTGCGAAGCTCTCGGGAAGGAGATAATAAATATCGGGTTCAAAATCGACTAAGTGTTGCTCGACACTTATATTTAAATCTCCCAGTCAAAGCTACAGTGAAAGTCAACCACTCAAATCTGGATGCTACCTCAGATCTAGGTGTCATCTCAAATCTTAGCGCTAACTCAGATCTGACTCTGCTACTCTATGTGCGTGCAGTCACCAAACGACGTCGCGTTAGAGTCTCGCTCCAACAAACGGATCTCGCGACAAAACCCACTCGCTCATCCAGATTTGGTCAAATCTGAAATCATTAAACCTCACCGGCCTACACCAACTCACGAACCGGACCGGTCCACACAGTGCCGTTGACCAACACTTGACTTCCCCAAATCGACGCTGACATCTGCTCACTCCTTCTGAACAGATTTCACTCTACCAACGTAAAATCCGGTAACACGATACGACATCTCATTATCTCCAAATCTAGATTCCAATACTCAAATCTGTTCCCTCAACTCAAGGTCTCTAGAACATCTCAAATCTGATATCTTCCGATACCAAATCCCGACAAACACTCAACTCAAGTGAATACACCAAAACCGACCATACCCGAAAAGATCTTTTGAAAATCCGAAAATCACCAACAGAAAAACCAAACCTTCAAATCTGAAAACCCGATGGTTAAATTTTCCTAGGTTAACCCTTATCCAGATCTGATTATTTCGTTAATCACCAAATTAACAAATTTCTAGTCCTTACAAGGTGCTTCTTTTGGAGAAGATTTATCTAGTACATATACTAGCTTCTCCGAGTCCAGAACAATCTCGAGGTTCCGTAACCAATCAAGGTAGTTCTCTCCATCAAGTTTGTCATTATTGAGAATAAACGATAATTGGATCACGTATAGTCTTGGTAAATATACTGAATTGAAAATAAACATACATCAATGACTATTCATAATAATTTACTAAGAAATAAAATATGGTCATTAACTTTTATGAATCACACTCCCATTATTTTAACGATTTCACCACCCTCTAATGAAAATAGAGAAAGCCAGTTCCCTTAGGGGTGCAAGAGTCTAAATCGAGAATCCATGGTCCCAAATAATATCATCCAACCATGATTCCCAAAAGGTTGAGCTCAATTGCATCAAATGAAACCCCCATGCTTTTACCTCACGTCCAGTAAGGGCCCAATACCATCACGTGTCAAGACGACCCATCAATGTTGAGTTGTAATGGACGGTTGCAATAACATCCCCAATAATATGAGCCAATGCCATGGGTGTTCCATCCAACTCATAACAAGTGTCAATGGCGTGCACAGCTTTCCGGCACACAGACCCATCAATAATATGAGTCGGGCTATGTATGCGGGTAGTATCGGCGTACACCCATTGTTGATGAAATGTAGGAAATTTTAGAAAATATTTAAATTCCCTTACCTTCATGATCTTATTGAATAAACTTTTGTTTTATGATCATTTAGGAGCTATGGACTAGAATTTTCTAAGAGTGCTTCCTGGTCATTGGAGGGACAAAGGCCCACTTAAAACCTAACTTCCTAAGACAAAGCAACGCCCTTCAGTGAGCCCAGCCGATACAAGCTATTTTTAAGCCAATCTATGAAGGACTCTCCTAGATTACGTTTGTCGCATTCATAATTATCGTTAAACTAAGTTCTTTGAATTTGTTCATGAAACTTTAACTTGATATAAATTTTAAATCACATTTAAAATGAGGGATTTTATTTTGAAATTTGGTCTCCTTCATTTTAAATCATATTTCAAATACATGCGGATTCAACAATGAAAGTTATCAAATATATATATACTAATTATTCTATAATCATTTTATTTATACAATCAATCAAATTAATTAACATAAATAATAAGATAATTCAATCAAATCAAATTCGATTATTATCCAACTAAATCATATTTTAAATATAAAATCATATTAATAAATAAAATAATAATTTTCATTTTAATTGCATCAAAATAATTATTTTCACCACCAATTAATTCAAAGGAAGAAAATAAGTTTTCATAAAATATGATTTTTTCAAAAAATTAATTTTGAAAATAATTTTGGGTTTAAAACAATTTTAGGTCCAATATCTCGAAAGCATCAAAAATTAATTCTGGTCCGCCCGAAAAATCTGATAGCAAGTATCAGAGCAAAACTCCGACACGCCGCCACCAACGGAAAACTCCAGATCGTCGCCGGTTAATCAGCTTTCACCCAAGTTGGTTTACCAGATTAGAGTCACGGTTATGAGGACTGTCTGGACGGTTCAAGAAAGCCGGTTGGTTCCATATTTTAATCAACCTGGTTCCGTCTTTATTTTCAAATGTTTTAAAAACAGAGTAGCACTTTATAGGAAGCGTGTTTGCATTCATTGAAATCTTGCATATAAATACTTACAAGCACCTCATGCATCTTCATTCACAAAATATTCATGAAAAGGAACACTATAGAAGCGGTTCTCTCTGTAAACTAGAAACCGACCAGAGTTTTAAACTTTTCAAAGGAAGCAATCGTGTTTGTGTAATGATTCTAGCCAGATAACTTTTTGTATTCGTCGTCAATTGTTATGGTAAGTAAACTCTGTTTCTTGCTGTACTTAGAAAGCATATGTCACGTTTGTATGAGTTGAAGGTTTGAAAAACGTTTTCTTTAAAAAGTTCTTCAAGCATATAAGAGGTTAAGATGCTTTCTTTGATGTTTTGTTTCAGAAAATTTAGTTAAAAAATGTTGATGATGTTCATTCAGTTTCTTCTTCAGTTTTCTGGGATGTTCTTCAAGTAGCTTACAAGTAACTTACGTGATTTTGTGTCAATAGCTTACAAGTAGGTTACTGTTCTTGTTACTCAGTTTTCCTTTGATATATTTTTGATTCCTTCAGACTAAGGAAATCTTCCAAGCTGGCAGTTGTTATGGAACTAAGTTTGCGACCTGCTTATTTTTGCCCAAGCTGGTTTTTACGTCGCGATCTGGTTGTCCAGCTTGCTTGAAATCCGATTTCATTTCTTGTCCAATTGCGTTATGGTTTATTGTTTGGTACTCGCAATCTGATTGTCTGGTCCGAGTTGACTTTGTTTGACCAATCAGTTCAGAGCTGATTTTATATTATAAACCAGTACATTCGCGTGCTGCTAATACTCCGAGATGATCCATCTCAGGTCTATTCTGGACGGATACAGTAATTATAAGTTTAATTTTTTGTTTCTTCAGCTTTGATTCGAAGGTATAACTTCAATCGGTTCGTAGTTATATCCAATGTGAGAAATATTTCACCAGCTCAGAGCTCTGTTGCTCCTTATTCATTTCTATAGCCCAAGCTGGTTTCAGTGTTCTCTTTCAATTGAATTCCAATGAACTCTCCATAGTCTTTCATCAACAGTGTTTTAAAATAGCAATCTATAGAAGAAAACGATCTGAAACAGATCAATATAAGCATATTCTACAGAAATTTTAAAGTGACTTATGGCAAAGATAACAGACGGTCAATAAAAGGAGGCCCTTGGTTGATGGCTCAAGAAGTGTAGTGGGATGAGACCTCACATAAGTTAGGATTTATTCCCCAGTTCCTGATTTCAGATGACAGTTTGATCAAACAACCTTGACCTAAGGAGAAATTCTGTGCATAATTCAATAGAGAATAATAACAGAGCACAGGGTCGTTCATAACCACAGCTCAAAGAAAAGTTTATGTAACTTCATTTTAGGGATTAGAAAATGTTAAAGTATGTTTCAAACATGTTAAATTATGCTTTCGCTGGTTTCAACTACCAGATTACAGTATTCAGCTTATCAGCTTTCAAATTAGAGTGACTTATGAGTTTCAGTTACAGTATCAGTTATTGTTATGCTTGTATTGCCTGTCTTTGCTATTCCAATTTACTTGTTGAGGCCCTAGGATCAATACTTTTCTTGAGTGCAGGTCATGAAATTTAAGCAAGAGCTGGATGGTGCAAGTTGGACCAGATTAGAGGTGTTTATCGTGGACATTAGCTTCCGCACTGTTTTCAGTTCTTATGTAAACACATTTTTATACAAATCTTGTACATTTCAGATAATTTCCTCGTTTGTAATCTAAATGGATTTGTATCCTTTGTTATAGCTATAAAGTTATTCAATTAAGTCTTACTTGGATATTATATATAGTATATTCTCATGAATCACGATCCGAAATTTTTATAAGGTTGCAAATTTTTCCAGATTAAGATATCACCTTTCAATTTGCACCTTCCCAGTTTTTTTATTTAAGATTTTCGGTTTGGGTCTCTACATGCACACCGGGCAGAGAGTGCACGCAGGGTTCATGCAGACTCGTGCTCCATCAGAGTAAAACCACATAAAACACAATAGAGGAAGCATTAAAAATAGTGGCTAAAATTTTCGCTTTTGACCTGACTTAGAAAACATAATTTAAAATACAATTTTATTCAAAATATTGGTTTTACAACACTCGAAAACCAACTACAACGCAGCTAACATACAAGCATAGAGTGACTCCCCAATTAACAAACAGATGAGTCTCTCGCTCAACATAGATACAATACAATATAACGAAAATATCATATGTATCTACTACATATAACTGGGACACTCTATTCACCTCTCGGGGCATTACCGACTGGATCAACTCCACGTCCAGCTGAGAATCCATGATAACCTAAAAACACAAATAGGCAAACAAGACAACCAGCCCAAGAGGGACAAGGTGTCAAACCCCAGTACGGCGAGAAACTGAAAAATAGCAGTTAAATAGCAATAGATAAAATGTGAATGCTATTCATGAGAACAAGGCTACAACCGAAGGCAGGGAGCCAAAGGATCTCAAGGAACTGCTCAAAAACTGATATCCAACCAACTGGAAGATAGTGGACACGGGATGTGTGAGTATATGGGAGTTACCCACTCGTATCAATACACAGTACCATATGCAATAACAATCACTCAACCTGCTGTTGCCCAACTCATGAGATGTGGGAGCTACCCACTCCGATCATAGTGGCTAACAGATCCCAGTAGGGAGATGAGGGTGACGGGAGTTACCCGCTCGGCCTCCCACAAGCATCCTGGTATGCACAAATCAATACAACAAGGCAAGGCTAGCAAGATCTGAGCTCAACATGAATAATGCGTGTATGCAATGTAACAGCTTGCAATAAACAACACAACAGAGGCAAGCAATAACAACACAGAAGCATATACAACAGCACACATAATATCCATGCCAATTCCAACGATGTAAAACAAGCTCACATCCGTACCTTAGTTCTGAGCTACAACACCACAACAAGCAGCCCCGAGCAACCATATCTGAAACCTGCTAAGTCAAATAACAACACTAAATCAGGGACTCAAAGCTCAGAGCTACGAACTGGGAGCTACAAACTCAACCAGCTCTGTCCTACCCATCTAGCTCAACAAACAGCTCTAAACAAAGCGCAAGGTAGGAACTAACACTTACCCAAAAAGCTACATGAATTGCAGAAGCGAATCTTCTCAAATGCTAACAGACTATACAAAGCAGCTTCCTTCGCGATCTTCTTACCGATAATCTCAAGCCTTTGAAAGAGGTATAGAACGAAGTGTCTTAACAAGAAGAGTCCAACGCTACCACTCTTGATTCCATCAGAGCTGTCTACCACCGGCAATCGAATGAAATAAGGTTCGGTGAACAGTAGCTAGGGTATCGTGAGAGAGTAAGGTTACGAGAATATTTCTAAGTGTTGGGGAAAAATATCGCGTTCAAAGGTCAAAGTCTTCTATATATACAACTTAATTTCCCCAAATCTGATGAACATTAACCACCGACAAAACCTGCTCAAAGCTGCTCCCAACTCAGATCTGAGTAACACTCCAGATCGGGACCATACGCTAAGCAGATTTGGAACTTATCCAAACGACATCGCACCAGGGACCGCTCGCTCGCTAGGACACTTCATCCCGCTAACCATGTCCGGATCGCTAAACGACATCGCTCGTGTCCACTAAGACGTCATCAAAATGTCACGCATCGCAACCCAGATATGAATAACCAGATCTCACACAAGTGTTGACCAGTCAAAATGAATATACTAAACCGCAGCGGTCAACACCAAAACACGAACAGAACCGGTCCACGCATTACTAAACGTCTGTGCAACTCAAACCTGATTCCTCTCAAATGTCATCGCTCTGATACCTGAGAAGGATATCCAACTAGCGCGCCCAGAATAACGCGCGACCACAAGATTTCACCATCAAATCTGAATACGATCACCCAGTGCTGACCAATACTCAAATCTGATCTTTTCCCCGCCGAAGTTCTCTCACCATTCAGGGCAGTTCGAAAGCTTATACTGATCCGATAATTTCACCAAGCATACTAGCTCAAAGCTGGCTCATCCCAGATCTGTTCAAGAAAAACCTGGACTATGCTAAACCCGATTAATTAACTCAATAAATCCTGAAATCTTTCGGGTCTCACATCTCTCTCCCACTGAAAATAATATTTCATCCTCGAAATCAAAGAACAACTCCAGAACTGAGCAGAACTCAACAAACAACCTGCAACCTCTAATACGCAACAACGGCTACTAACCAAGAGTTCAAGATAACTGGAACAAACAACAACAAACAAACTAACTACTGGAGTTAATTCAAAAGCTACTCAAACAGATGAGGCCTATGGGTCCTTCTCCTTGCGACCCTTGCTGATTGTTGTTCGGCTTATTGAATTGTCTACAGTCCTTATTCTGAAAGGATTGACGCTTCAATTGTCGATCTTCCTCAATCACCTTCCAATCCTGCTCAGCGCGTAGAGCTTTATTCAAAGCTGCTCTATAGTCAGTTGGTTCTGCAAGCCTAACATCGTGTTTTATCATCGGCTTCAACCCATTTATAAAATGTCGAAGCTTCACTTCTGCATTTGTCCCTATCAGAGGAACAAAGTAGCATCCTCTCTCAAACTTGCGGATATAATCCCACATTGGCATTCCCTCTTGCTTAAGAGTTAAGAACTCAATCTGTAGTTCTTCCCTCAAATCCACTATGAAGTACTGATCATAAAACACCCGCTTGAACTCTTCCCAGGTGAGCCTTGACAAATCTACTGTCAATTTGGACCCTTCCCACCAGATCATTGCATCTCCTCTCAGCATATAAATTGCACACCGATATCTCTCCTGGTCAGTCAGGTGCAAATAATCAAATATGACTTCTAACGATTTGATCCAGCTTTTTGCTATCAGCGGATCAGTTGAACCAGAGAATTATTGATGTCGTTGTCTTCTAAAACTCTCCCGTGGATCTTCACGGCCAACTATTCTTCATATGGGTTGACCATTTCCTGGATTAGATTGATCAACCAGACGTTCTAGTAATTGGACCATGCTGGTTAGGACAGGGTTATTTCTATCAGTTTCTCCCTCTCCTTCTATAGTATCTCTTCTTCTACCTCTTCCTGCCATTATCTGTATGGGTAACCCAAAACCACCACAATACTATTATGAGAGATTACTATATGCTAGAACATGAAATAAAACTCACAGAATGGTAGAAGCGGCTGGCGAGAACTGTCTCAGACTGGAAGAAGTGTTTAACTCAAGGATCATGCTCTGATACCAATTGTAAAGGGCTGGAATTTTCTAAATTAAATTAATAAGTTTGAGGTTTGAATTGAAAGAAACTAATAATTTGTACGCGAATCAAAACAAGCAACATACAAATTTATGGACTTAATTGAGAAAAAAATATAAAAATATGTTTATATTGTACTTAAAGAAAAGGAAACGGATCTGTACATATAACTACGCGGAAATTCATACTACAATGGAAAGTACAATTCTGTTCAGATTACATAAAAAAAAGGAGTCAATTAAATTAATAAGTTTGAGGTTTGAATTGAAAGAAACTAATAATTTGTACGCGAATCAAAACAAGCAACATACAAATTTATGGACTTAATTGAGAAAAAAATATAAAAATATGTTTATATTGTACTTAAAGAAAAGGAAACGGATCTGTACATATAACTACGCGGAAATTCATACTACAATGGAAAGTACAATTCTGTTCAGATTACATAAAAAAAAGGAGTCGGTAATCTATTATGTTTCGAAGCTTATAACTATATTTATGTATAAAATAAACAGAAGAGACTGAAAACTGAATGGAAACTATTGTTCTAGATAAACAGATCTTAACACAGAACTGAAACTGATGTCCACGATAAACACCTCCGATTTGTTCCAGCTCACACCATCCAGTTCCCTACTGTTCATCACCTGCACTCAAGAAAACTAGTGAGCCTAGAGGCTCAGCAAGTAAATCTGAAATAACCATTACAGGCAATACAAGCATATCAACAACTTTATCTGTACTATAGCTCAAATCTGAACAAAACGTATACTGAATACGATAATCTGGAAAATCTGTAAACTGAGGAAGCTTGAAAAGCTGATCAATATAAACTATAAATCTGGAATATCTGAAAGCATAACTGCACATGATTGAAAACATTTACTTGCTTTTAAAAAGAATGATCTTAAATCTCTTCTCAGAGTCGTGATTAAAAAATCACCATGTGCTCTGTTCTTATCTTTTAATCAAAATATGGCTTAGACATCTGGACAGAGGTCAAAGTCGTTTGATCAAACTGTCATATGATATCAGGGGGCTGGGAACAAATCCCATCTTATCTGTGAAAGGGATTATAGTTTGCTAAACATAATCCTGTCCCTTTCAATTTGAATGGGCACACTGGTTCGTCAGCCAGCGTCCTCACCCTTCCTATGGAGACCATCCGTTATCTTAAAACTTTCTATAAAACTTTCTTTTCTTTCTGTTCTATCTTTTCTTTCTTTTCTGAAACTTACTTTTCTTTCATTTTCTTGATCTGAAACAGATCTCTGTCAAGTATGGTTCGCTGTTTTAAAACTCGTTTTGATGTTGAAGAACTATGAGAATTCATGGGATTTCAATCGAAGAAGAAAAACTAAATCAGCTCTGAGTACGAACAATACGCAAGCGTACAAGATTTCTGTACAAAATAAGATCTGGACTGTTTGGTCAACTCAGATTTGGAAAAGTAAACATGACTTAAATGAATTTTTCAGATTTCAATGGTCAAACGAAGTCAACTCAGATTTGGAATACGAATTTCAAACTTAGCTTGAAATATCGAATTTAGCTTGAAATACCGAAAATGTGAGACCCGAAAGCTGATAAGATTAATTGAGTTAATTAATCGGGTTTTGTTGAGATCAGCTTTGAGTTGTTGCGCTTAGAAAAGCTATCGGGTTCTGTTTGTTCTTAGAACAGCTTTGGTTCTTAGAACAGCTTTGGTTAGTTGAGTTTTTTCACGGAAGCGGTTCAGTAGTTAGAGCAGGTCATCGTTTAATGCTAGCGCTCAGCATTGGTGACGTCAGCAGTAGTGGTTGTATTCAGCAGTCGTAGCGAGATCAACAGTCGCTGAGCAGTAGCGAGTGAGCTAGCGTATTTCAGCAGTGAGTACTTCTACATCGTCGTTTGGATTAGTTGGAACGAGAGCGTTTTGGATTAGCGAATAAGAATCAGCTGTGAGTTGCGTTAGCGTCAGCTGAGTGAGAGTTCTGTTGTAGCGTTGTTAACAGCTGTTGGTTAGTATTCAGCAATGAGTAGCGGGTGACGTGTACAGTTGCGACAGTAGTTCTCTGCGACGTAGTTTGAGTTAGTAGCGATCGCTGTTTTGGCTTAGTGAGATCTATTGTAAGATCTGGTTTGTGAGCGGGAATATCAGTTGCGATAGCTTAAGTTGTCGGTGGAGCTGTTGTCAGCAGTGAGATTTAATAGGGAGCTTGGCCTTGTTCTCTATTATTTTTCCCGACACTTAGAATATTTCCCGATTGCCAAATCGTGTCGCGATACCCTAGCTACTGTTCACCGAACCTTATCTTCTTCGATTGCCGATGGTATACAGCTCCAAAGAGCGCAAGAGTGGTAGCGTTGGACTCCTCTTGCTGAGACGCTTCGTTTGGATATTGTTTTCGAACGTTTGCTTGAAGCTGGTGAGGTGTGAAAAGACATCTCCCTTGTGTAGTCTGTTGGCATAAGCGTCGGATTTCGCTCCTATCTTTTTGGGGTAAGTTCAGATCCCGCCTTTAAGCTTGTTAGAGCTTTCTGTGATGTTTGATGAGGTAGGATAGCGCTGGTTGAGTGGTATCTCTCGGCTGTTGCTTTTCTGTGCTTCGGTCTTTGAGCAGTTGTTGTGTTGCCATTGAGCAGGTGATGGATCTGTGTCATTGTGGCAATCTGCTTTGTTGTCATTATAGCTCAGAAGACTTGAGGTACGGATGTGAGCTTGTTTACAGCTTAGGATTGAGCATGGATTATATGCTTGGCTGTCGTGTGTGCCTTGTGCTGTTATTACTTGTGCCTGTGTTATAATATCAGCTATTGCATTGCATACATGCATATTCTCGGCTGTTGCGTTTTCTGTGCTTCGGTCTTTGAGCAGTTGTTGTGTTGCCATTGAGCAGGTGATGGATCTGTGTCATTGTGGCAATCTGCTTTGTTGTCATTATAGCTCAGAAGACTTGAGGTACGGATGTGAGCTTTGTTTACAGCTTAGGATTGAGCATGGATTATATGCTTGGCTGTGTGTGTGCCTTGTGCTGTTATTACTTGTGCCTGTGTTATAATATCAGCTATTGCATTGCATACATGCATATTGCTGTCGAGCCCTATTTTGCTAGCTATGCCTGTTCTATTGAATTGTGAGTACCAAGATGCTATGTTCAAGGACGAGCGGGTAGTTCCCGTATACCTTGGAGGCTGAGCGGGTAAATTCCTTACCTCATTCTCCCTGATGGGTCTGTTAGCTGCTATGAGCGGAGTGGGTAGCTCCCACATCTCATGAGTGAGCAACAGCAGGTGGAGCTATTTGTTTAGCATCTGGTACGGTGTACTGGAGATGTGTGGGTAGCTCCCATGTGCTCAGTATACCCGTGGCCACGAACTGGTTGTTCCTTTGTTCAGATCTTGCTGTTGAGCTGTTGTTGAGATCCTTTGGCTCCCTGATTGAGGTTGTAGCCTTGATCCCTTGCATAGCATTTGCATATTTATCTGTGTTTTCCTTATGCTGTATATTGCTGCTCTCCGTACTGGGGTTGACCCCGAGGTCCCTCTTGGGATGGTGTTGTTGCCTGTGTGTTGTTTTCAGTTTTCCCAGGTTTCTCTGCTGGTCGTGGCTTTGACCCAGCTGGAGGTGCCCCAGGAGGTGGATAGAGTGTCCCAGTTAGCGTATAGCATATATGTACTAGTACTGTTAGCCGGGGAATGCCCTGCGTTTGTGGGATTGTGTTATTCTTTATAGTACTGGTATTTCTGTTTGTATAAATGTTGTACTATTGTACCGAGTGTTTGTAAAATACTGGGATTACTTTGAGTATTGTGTATTTTAAATTATATGTTTTAAACCGTCAGGCCTAAAGCGAATTTTAAGCCACTTTTTGTATGCTTCCGCTATGTTTGCGTGTTTTAACTCTGAGTAGAGCACGAGGCCTGACATTTTTGGTATCTGAGCTTAAGCTGGGATAAGCTCGATTTCTGTTGATCACACATGAGTCTAGGCACAGTGTTGTGTGTTGTATGTGCTTGATTATGTGATCTATATGCTGCATTTACTTGTGCTGTATTTGTTCTATTTTGATCTTACCCTCTTAGTGTTTTTTAGATGCGCCTAGACGTAGGGGTAGAGGTAGAGGACAGATTCTGAAAGAATCTGAAGGTTAGACAGAAGGTGATCAGCGTATTTTTCCCCTTCGTGGTCGAGGTAGGCATGCCGAGGATGAGATTGATGAGTTGGCTGCCCGAGTGAATTACGTGGAGCTTGTCATGGTGAGGTTTCAGCGTATGAACCCTCAGGTTTTCAATGGGGACGAGTCTAGTGCTGATGCAGATTCGTGGTTACAGCATGTCACTGGTTTGTTTAACCGTGTGCAGTATGATGATGATCTCAAGTTGAGTCTGGATTCTTTCCAGTTGAGGAAAGGTGCGGAGCGTTGGTGGAGAGGCTCTTCGAGGACTTTGGTAGAGACTGGAGTAGGGATTACTTGGGACAGTTTCTGTGTTGCTTTCCGTCAGGAGTATGTCCCGGAGTCCTACGTGAACGCTCGTGAGCGTGAGTTTGATATCTTGGAGCAAGGCAGTATGTCTGCTAGAGAGTATGCCCGTAGGTTTTCTTCTCTTCTTCCGTACGCGCCGCATGTTTCTGGTCGGGAGAGAGCGAAGAGAACCAGGTTTCTTGAGGGGTTGAACGAGGAGTTGTATTCCTTGGTTTTGGCTAGCTCGTCGAAGAGCTATGAAGATGCAGTGGACAGTGCGATCGACATCGAGGAAGGTTTGAGGAACCGTCGGTCTTGTAGTAGGCCGCAGGTGGCGCAGAGTGGTCGTCCAGTGGTTCAGGGGGTGCAACCTTCCCAGTCTGTGCAGTCGTCTCAGCCACCCCAACAGCAGCAACAGGTAGCCCAACATTTTGGTCATCAAAGGTTTCGGCCTCGTGGTAAACAGTTCAAGAAGAAGTCTGGATCTAGTTCTTCTGGTTCTGGTAGCTCCAGCAGCGGTGGTACCAAGGTGGAGTACTGTGTCTAGTGTGGTGGAAAGCACCCTACAGCGCGGTGTGTAGGTGTGCAGGGTTCTTGTAATGTCTGTGGTCAGTACGGGCACTTTGTCGAGTGTGTCTTTTGTCTAGATCGCAGCATACCGCAGCTCCACCGCAGGGTCAGGTGGATCGTCTAGAGGTCTTCTACTTTCCTGTTCAGCAGCAGAGGTTGGGAGAGCCTCAGTTTAGGCCATTTCAGCAGCCTGGTCCTTCGCGGTTTGGACAGTCTTCCCACCCTCAGTTTTTTGGACCTCAGTTTGCTCAAGTGAACGCCATGACCAGAGAGCAAGCGGAAGGCACACCGGGCGGAGGGATTATCCAAGGTACTTGCTTTGTTTTTATTTTCCTGCGCGTGTGTTGTTTGATACAGGAGCGTCGCATTCTTTTATTTCTGATGCATTTGTGGTTGAGCATGGTTTGCATACCACTCCTTTTCTGTGATATTGTATCGGCTGCGACTCCTGCCGGTGCGAGTCTGTTCTCCCAGGATATTTTGTTGAATGGTGTTCTTAGGTTTGGCGAGAGTGTGTTGTTAGCCAACCTGATCAGGCTAGTGATGTGGGATTTCGACTGTATATTGGAGATGGATGTGTTGTCTAGATATAGGGCCACTGTGGATTGTTTTCATGGCGTTGTGCGATTTAGGCCCCAGTCTGGCGAGAAATGGAATTTATACGGCCAAGATTCCCAGTTGAAGATTCCTTTAGTCTCTGCGATGGAGATGTTTAGCATGTTGTCGCTTGGGAGCACTAGTTTCGTGATCTATGCCTTAGATGCGTCTTCTTCTTCGAGCGTAGAGCTTAGTAGAGTCCATGTGGTTTGACATTTCCCGGATGTGTTTCCTGAGGAGATTCCTGGTTTTCCTCCGAGGCGGGAGATAGACTTCAGCATTGAGTTGGTTCCTGGTACGGCTACGATTTCGCATGCTCCGTATCGTTTAGCACCTGCAGAGTTGAGGGAGCTTAAAGAGCAGCTTAGTGGTTTGCTGGAGAAGGGATTCATTAGGCCTAGTATGTCCCCGTGGGGAGCGCCTATCTTGTTTGTCAAGAAGAAGGACGGGTCGATGAGGATGTACATCGACTTTAGGCAGTTGAACAAAGAAACAGTGAAGAACAAGTATCCTTTGCCTAGGATCGATGATCTTTTTGACGAGTTGCAAGGTTCTACCGTGTTTTCGAAGATCGATCTGTGTTCTGGATATCATCAATTGCGCATCCATGAGTAGGATGTTGAGAAGACTGCGTTTTGTACGAGGTACGGGCATTACGAGTTTCTAGTTATGCCTTTTGGTTTGACGAATGCTCCCACAGTTTTCATGGACTTGATGAATAGAGTCTTTAGAGAGTTCATAGATCAGTTTGTGATTGTGTTTATCGATGACATTTTGGTGTACTCTAAGACTCCGTTGCAGCATAAAGATCATTTGATGCTGGTTCTTCAGAAGCTTCGAGACTCGCAGTTGTATGCCAAGTTCTCCAAGTGCGAGTTTTGGTTAGACCGAGTTGTGTTTCTGGGTCATGTGATTTCTGTTGATGGTATTTCTGTGGATCCCAGTAAGGTTGAGGCTGTTCTTAACTGGGAGCGTCCCAAGAGTGTTGCTGAGATTCGTAGTTTCTTGGGTTTGGCGGGCTATTATCGTCGTTTTATCGAAGGATTC